>JBDJHY010354150.1:0-29348 GCA_039654485.1 Withania somnifera | reverse complement strand
ATGTAAAGAATAATTGTATCCGTTCTCCTCCTAACTATGTTAATTATGCTATTTATAGAGTGTAGGAATAAGTGCAATAACAGCAACTTGGGCAGGGCCTTCATCAATTTGGATAATAGAGTAGGCAAACCGTCTGGTGATAGAAGGACCGTCTGGTCTTTCGTCTGTCACCTCCTTTATCCAATATATTTTCCATCAGGCGATATATAGTGGGCGAACCGTCTCCCAGCAGACGAGACGTTTGTTGGGCCGCATGTTTCTTGCTTCTTATACAATGGAATTCTGAGTAGCTGGTACTTGTCAGGTCAGACGGTTTGCCTGTTGGTGTGTTTCTATCCAGTGGACTTTTTGTTGGGCAGTTGGATCAGACGTTTCGTCTAAGCCCAGGCGAATTGTCTCTTTGTTAACTAAAAGTCCCCTTTTCTTGTACAAGTGTTGCATACTTTCACCTATTGACTTAACCTTGTAAATACTCAATAAAAGCATTAAAACATACTTCTATTACTCAGGAACATGCTCTATTTTTGGGGTTTTATATGCATGATATGACGTAAAATATTGTCACACCAATACCCTCAACCTAAAATACTTTCTTGTCCTAGAGCACAACAGGTCCAGTATATATCAAACACTTAAAACACCCCTAGTATAGAATTTATCTCAGCATAGTCATTTATTAGATGTCACATCACATCTGCTAACTGTAATTATTCACACAATGCAATTCTTTTCGAATGGCACATTGAAAGACCATATCTTCTAAATCACTGCATTAACTTATTCAAAACTGATTAAAGTATCATTTGCTCTTACTACAAAGAAGTCCCATATACAATGAAACTTTATAGAATATTGGGATTGGGAAGGTATTCTCTCACAATCAGAAAGAAATCAACTTTACATACACAATAGTCATAGGCTTGCCCTTATCAATTACAATATAGCATTCAGTAAAACGACATAAATCTCACGGGATGTTGGTTGAGTGCTGGTAGGGTATGATTTGGGAACTTAGTGACTGACTTAATTCACTTCATTACCCTCCTTTACATCTTTCGTCATTGCTTTCTCTCTCTTTTCTTTACCACTTGACCTTGAGTTCCCCTCTTCTTATTCTGTATAATCTAAATTTTGCCCCTTTTCCGTCTTCTCCTTTTGATTACCCTTTTTTTTTATTACACTATTTTTTACCTTTCTTTGATAAGGGGAAGGTTCATGGTAACCCTCAATCTAAATTTTTACTTAGGTTGAAGACACATTACTCACTACCGAATGAGGGCCATATAACAAACTTTTCCTTTCATTCTTCTTCTGTTTTTTTAAGGTGATTAAACAGTTCGATTTTAATGGGCATCAAGGGTTCAACTTGGGAATTCATTAACTTTTTGGTGACTCTTTCAAGGCTTTAGTGACTTATCAACAAAGGCCTACGATTATTTTTATATCAATTTTCTTTCAACTTAGTTACAATATGAATCAGGCAAGTTCAAGATATTATATCCACAACAGATTACACAAAATTCCTTTCTCACACTTGGAAGTAAATACTTTTATCAATTCAAACTTGTTAAATAGAAGGTATAGATAGATAAAAATTCAATCAAACTTAGCACCTTAATGTATCATAATTGTAGAATAACAACATTCAACACTTCATTGAAACCAATAGAATCACCGAATACTGAAACTGCTTATATATAAGGGTATTTTGATGTTTAATAAAGTACATGAAAAAGAAATACATCAAAATAAACAAACGAAAATAAACCTAAACATGATAGTTCTACTAAATATCATGCCTGAGGGAAAAGACTATGGCAACAAAAACCCTCAGACGAAACCAGAATAAAAAACAACCAAAAATAAAATAGGTACACCCCCTCCCACACAAAGACAATGCATTGTCCCCAATGCACAACAAATAATAATGAGAAATAGAAAGAGAAAGTGTACCATCACATCATGACCTAGACCGCATCCTCTAAGGTAGCTCCTTGTGGCTCCACCGTAGCGAGAGGTAACCTGCTGAGAAGCTCAGTCTTAGCCGACATAGTGCTAGCAGAAGCTCCAGCCACTTTTGCTTGTCTTCGATCTTCATCAAGCACAAAACTCTCCTTAGACGCTCGCAACGCCTCCTATAAATTCTCTTCTACATGGTGGCTATCTAACTTCCTCTTCTTTCTCTTCTTCTTCCTCGACTCCTCATCACTATCACTACCGAACATTACTGCCTTCCCTTTTGACTACATCTCAACAAAGCTCAGTATCTGATCCTCATCCTCTTAATCAATTGGGTCCATCATTGCAGAGGCCATGGGATGATGGCCTTGCTGTAAGGCAGTCACATCAGTTTGCAGTCGCTCCGACCCGACCTAAAAGCTAGACCATTCAGATGGGCTCATAATGTGAAGGACCTCATTTATACGATCCTCTGTGCTATCAATTTGGGCCTGCATGGTTTCATATGACTCTAAAGACGTTTTTATCTTTTGGTATATCAACTGCTCGACCTCCACTGATAATACCTCTAACTAAGTTTCATTGTGCTTCACCCTTTTGACTAATCGTGCAAAGTTGGCCAGGGTGAAATCAAATATCGAAGGTGGATAACGATTGACTAATTGGCTAACAGAAGTCCATGTGGTATGGAGAAGCTAGTGTCTCGGTGTGAAGTAGGTACAAAGGCAGCATCAGTCGAGTCTGTATCCATCAGGCCATTAGACCCTGCTCTAGCCATGGATGTGGTTGCCTCTTTGGGCCTCTTCACTTCTAACTTAGAAAGATCTTTCGACCTCTCTATATCATAAGTCCCTATGGAATCATTGCCCATGTCAATGCCCGATAGAATAGGCATCTTGGCCTACTAACACAGCTCAAAAATCAGACAAGGGTAAGAATAGGTTGTACCTTCGCGCGTAGAGAGCATTTGAAGTTCCTTGGAAATTAGACGACCAAAGTTTATCTTGTACTCGGGTTTAAGGCAGGCAACCAATGCAACATCTTCACCCGTCAATTTATTGGCCCTTGTTGTCTTGATTCTCATGCCACAGCCTACCAAAATTTAGTAATGAAGCTCAATGATGCTGTTTGGATGGGAAGGCGGGGATCACGCAGCCAAGCCGACTCTATCTCAATTAGGACCATAGAAAACCAGGCCCGCTGAGCCTTCTTATTGGCATTCCAGTAAATATAATAAGGATGGTTGACAGGGGCTGTATAATCAGGGTCGAAGAAAAATCGGTTGATGGATTCGGCTGAAATATCGGCATGTACCCGTCGAACATTAATAGTGTCAAGGACCCCAATATCAGAAACCTTTTAGCCCTTAGGAGTGATTTGCTGTAATGTAGCCTTGTAGCTCACGTAAAACTCATGAACTAGAGTTGGATAATACTGTTCAGGTGGTTTATTCATCCACTCTAGCCTGTAGTCTCTGAAAACTCTCTTTATGTTTGGGTAGTTGGACATGTGATCAGTGATTATCCAACATGCTCCGTCGATATTGACCCTTGGCATTACTAGAAAACCCTTGAGAAATTTTTTTATCAGACCTAGGTACTGCCCATCGAGACTCATCACGTAACTCTGGATTTTGCTTTTAATCACTTGGCAAACGTCCTCCTGTAAGGAATCAATGAGAGCTTCGACTGGTATGGGGTTTGCGCTTTGGGTGTCGCTGCTGCTGCTACTACTAGCCTCAAATCAACTTTGAGACTCATCTCCTGACTCTTCATCAGATGAGGAGGTCATTGTTGGTACAGTTTTAGATAGTATGGAGGCTAGCTGATCTTGACGGTATGTTAACCTCTGCTCGAGGCTGGAATCTTTATCTAATAAGCCCCGGTTGACATCGCTGCATTAGTTGTCGCCTTGACGTTGGGGTAGTTTGGAAGCCATGGGTACCTGGATATAAGACAAATATTAAAAGACAAAATCCGAAAACCAACATATACAAGAAAAGATATGGTCAGACGAAAGGACTGGGCGAACCAAATTGGGAGAGATAAGTCGCCTAAACCATCTCCTAATGTGGACGATGGAACAGACGAATCTCCTGTCAGGAGATAGTTCATCTAGGGCTTCTCCTGACCTGGAAATAAAATTACAAGCTCTAACAGTTGGGTTTTAAACAAGCAATACAACTAGGCGTGTCATCTCTTTGGAGACGATTCACCTGACTAACCACCTAATCCAGTACCCAATTCTACTGTGTTTTGTTTTTCACACCACCTACTACCAGTTTCAGTTTTTATGCTCAATAGCATGTTCAAACAACCCAATATTTAACTTATTCAGTGAGAAACCACATAAATTTAAGGCATCATAGAGTACAAGTGGTGAGGAACGAATTACAATAACCAATTTCACTACCACACGGTGGTGGGTATTGAAGGGTTACCCACCCAAGCTCAAAATTACAAAGTAATCATGTTTCTGAGACCCATACCTACAAGATTAGTGGTGCAAATCTTGAAAACTCTTAAAAAACTTGAAAACTAAATATGCCCTAAGTCTTAGCAGCTAAGTATGAGTTTCTGATTTTGGTGGGGAAAAAACTACCAAGAACAATACAATTATTGATAATGGAAGATGAAGGAGTGCAAGTTTGTTAATGGGGAGTAGGACGTGTGAAAAATGAGGAGCTTTCTGTTGCAAAAATAGAGGTATTTGATCGGTCATGTCTTTAAATAGCCTTTACCGACATGGATCCGATTGGGTACCCTTTTTAAAGGGTCCGACCCAGTTACACAACTTAGGGACTTAGACAGCCAAGTAAGTGTATCGTCTGTCCCTAAAAGATTCATCTAATCTACCATCTGGGGTGCAGTGCCTATCTAGTGAGGGTCTAAGTAGACGGTGGCCTTGGGTGAATCGTATGCACCCAGAAGAACCACCCAGGGCTCTGTCCTACTGGATAGTTTCACTATCAACTATTTCTTTTGATGAATGAAACCTATGTAGCATGTGAGATCATAAACTGGACTCTCAAAATATTTAAAAATGTACTAACAGTTTACTAAAAGCAAAAACAATACAAAATAAGTGAATATGGGATACAAATTTTGGGTTGCCTCCCAATAGCGCTTGATTTAACATTGGGGCACAACGATTATCTCGAGGTCATTAAACTTTGTCCTTGTTGGGACTTTGCATCGTATCATTGGGTAGTGTTCTAAATCTATGTTGATTTAGCGATGTGGATAATTGTCCTATCTAAAACTCCAAGTGCCAAATCGAAGCTGAATGAGAATCCACCCTTTGATCAATATTTGAAACTTTAGAGCTAATGGATTGAAGGCTCTTATTTATGACTCAACTTTGGCTAGCACCTTTCCCAATAAATCATCGATTTTGGAAGCATTCATCTCCCTCTCATGTTGTCCCAGAGGCATATAAACTCCACTCCAGTTTTGTTAAACGCTTCCCTTTCCTTCCAACCGCTCTGTTTTTTGTCTTGGTAGGCTCTTCTATCATTAAATTATTTTCGATTGTAATTTTGACCTTGGGTCCCCTGATGGAACCCCCTTGATTTTAGAGGTACTTTGCCTCTCCGTTTGAGTCGGAGTCGTTCACATTGCGAGGTTCTTTCTCATATAACTTGACTGTTGACCCTACCATAGTTTCCCCCGAACAGTTTTTTAGACATCAGGTTAACCTGTGTCTTTAAATATGTCATGTTCTGGTCTCGCTCGTCTTCTCTTTGATGTTGTTCAGCTGACACGGTAACATTGTTGGCACCACCAGATATTTCAGATTCCCTAGTATGCAAACCCTTAGTATTTCTCATTATTGTGTCCAACTCTTAGGACACTTGAGCATAGGTGCGCGCCATATAGGACCCACTATTTATTCCGTCCACAACCAGTGTTGAAGAAGTATTCAGCGCACGATAGAATATTTCCTTCAGATAGTTATCTCCAAGCCCATGTGTAGGGCACTGCTTGATCTTCTTATTAAATCTCAGCCATACCTCATGAAGAGCTTCATCAGGCCTCTACCTGAAGTTGGTTATCTCATCCCATAGCACAAGCATTTTGGACAGGGGAAAGAACCTTTCTAGGAAAGCCTCTTTCAGTTCCGCCCAATTTGTAATAGAATCGGGAGGTAAATCATCGAGCCACATAATAGTCTCCCTACTCAGTGATAGTTGGAAAAGCCTCATTCTTATGGCATTCTAGCTCACTCCGAGTAGATTATAGGACTTTCAAATAGCTGTAAAGTTTTTCAAGTGTACGTTTGGGTCCTTGCCAGCTATTCCTCAGAACAAACCCTTCATAGTAAGCAGTTGTATCATTGTGCTGTTAATATTAAATTTGTTGCCTAGGGCCAGTGGGGGTAGTATAATTTCTCCTATTTCCCAATCCCCATCAAGGTCTACCTCATAGTCATCCATATGCACTTCTTGAGGTCTCACAGGTTAAGGCCTGTGAGGTGCATCTGGATGGTTTGCATGTTGTGCCTCTACAGGGTGTTGATCAAGCTTAGGAGGGCTCATGATCCTGTCTATTCATTCTAATGAAGGTTCTTGATATCTCAAGATCTACTGGCAACAAAGATGCTTTTTGACTCCGAGTGTTGGGCATGCACTACCTGTATCCTACAGTATACAAAAAAAATACAAATATGACAACTAGAAATAAACCTAACTGTAGTTACTATATTTAGATTTTACCAAAAACTGTATTCCCCGACAACAGTGCCAAAATTTAATAACTCCCAAACTGCACTTCTTTTTGAAGCGTAAGTGGTCGATTAAAATATATAGAACCAAACTAGGTTGGGGTCGATCCCATAGGGAATAGAGTGTCGGATATACTCCCAATAATAGTATCTAACAGTCAGTGCTTGTTTCTAGCAATAAACAGAATTTAAAAAGGGGATTTGTATTCTTGCAATGTTCGTTTTTGTGATCAATAACGTCAATTGAATCAAGTATATTGTTAACCTAGGTTTATGTTCACCAAGGTTCAACCAAGCTTCAGATTGTAATAACTACACAGTTGCATAATCTTTCCATACGTAGATTCACGTACAAATACAAAGTTGTTTACTTAAGTGGTTTTCAACCTTTGATCCTAAGTAAATCTCTTTTACACCGGTTAGGGCTGTGAACGAGTGCATTGTATTTATGATAATAACTCAAGAGCATTACTCTAGTTACAGCAGCAACCACTAGACAAGGGTTGATGCCCCAAATTTCTTAGCATAATCTCAACTCCTAGTTTTATCCACATGGTTAGTGCTAGTTAAACCTAGGAATGTTCTAGTGTTTTCAACTACTAAAACCCATTCATAACGTAGAGATTAGGTTCATATGATGGAATAGATATAACAACATATATAGATTACAACCCTAACGTAGTTTAACCCATGGCTCCCACAATCCTAGGGTTGGGGTTTAGCCAACTATTGACATTATCCTACAATAATGAATCCATAAGATAGAGAATAATATACCACAAAAGTAAAGTTCAATTGATTGTAGAATAATGATAAAAAGGCTTCAATACTTGTGTTCTTGAACAATATGGGGTATCAAACCCTAACTCACAAGTCTCAAATAGTATGTAAAGAATAATTTTAATCCTTTTTCCTCCTAACTATGTTAATTCTGCTATTTATAGAGTGTAGAAATAAGTGCAATAACAGACACTTGGGTTGGGCCTTCGTTAATTTGGACGATAGGGTAGGTAAACCACCTAGTGATAGACGAACCGTCTGGTCTTCCGTCTGTCACCTCCTTTATCCAATGTATTTTCCATCAGGCGACACATAATGGGTGAATCGTCTCCCAGCAGATGAGACATCTGCTGGGTGTGTGTTTCTTGTGTCTTATCCAATGGAGTTCTGGGTAGCTGGTACTTGTCAGGAAAATCATTTATCCTCGGAAGGTTCGTCTGTTGGTGTGTTTCTATCCAGTGGACTTCCTTTTGGGTGGTTGGATCAGATGTTTTGTCTGAGCCCAGGCGAATCTTCTCTTTGTTAACTAAAAGTGCCCTTTTCTTGTACAAGTGTTGCATACTTCCACCTATTGACTTAACCCTATAAATACTCAACAAAAGCATTAAAACACTCTGCTATTACTCAGGAACATGCTCTATTTTTAGGATTTTAAGTGCACGATGTGACGTAAAATACCATCATATCAGGGACCTCTGCCAAACTATCACCAACTGAATAAACGGAGAAGGTGGATGATAGGAGCATTTAAAAGGGTAAGAATCTATCCTATATTCCTCTGTGTACAACATATGATTAAATTAGTGTGAGTATTATGAAAGAGGATCTTAAGGAATATGAAGAGTATTGATGAACAATGGTTATTGGTATTTTTATTGAGGATACTCCTTATATGAAGACAATGGAGAACTATGTTGCTCTGACCTAAAATATTTGTTCAAAAGCCTGGATACTACTACGTGATAAGGGTTACTTCATCTTTAGATTTTAATCGAAGGAAGATTATGATAAAGTAATGAAGGAGGGTCCATATACATTCCATAACAAACCATTTGTGCTTCAAAATTAAATGATTGATTTTGAATTTAATCCATATCACATAACAACTGTTCCATTATGGGTAATATTTCTAAGGTTATTAGTAGGGTACTGGTCTAAGGAAGTACAAAGTAACGTAGCTCGTACAACTGGTAAGCTCCTTATGCTGATAGTTATACAACTTTCGTGATAAGGATTTCATATGCTCGAGTCCTTATGTGGAAAGTGATGTATCCCAGCCCCTATAGGATTCAGTTAAAACTGTGACCCTTTTTGGCACCTTTCATCAGATGGTAGACTATGATTGATGAACAATTTTTGTGTAGACTATATAAAATTTGGGCATAATACTACAAGTCATTAGAACAAAGTACAAGAGTTAATTGAGAAAGAAGAGTTTCAAGAGGTTAAAAAGGAAGAATAAAAGGAATAGAAGACAGGTGAAACAACCAGTACAAAATTAGAAGAACAAAGGCACAAGTGTAGTTGATCATTCATTGAATAGTAACGATCAAGGTACTAGTCTGGATGGGTGTAAGGATGATGTGCCTGAATCTTCCAACGCAAGGACCATCACATGATCAATGAGAAGGCAAAGTCACCTACCAGTCAAGAGAAGCATAGAGCTGATGGATTGAAAGAGATAGATGTTGTGATACCAACGGAATTTTCTAATTCCCAAACAAATAACCCGAGGGGTCTTCACACCTCATGATTTTGTCCACTTGAAATATAAGAGGGTTAAATTGGCCCCTACTGGAAACAAGAGTAAAGGAAAATAAAGATCAGAACATATTGAAGAAACTGAACCTGATTGGAAATATTGTTGTAATTATGCTGAGGCAAAGAATATGGTTGTAATTATGCTGAGGAAGAGAAGCGGGTTGTGATGATTCATGAGAAATTCATACAATGTAAATTGAGGATACAACCCACTCTTTCTCCACAAATTTATAGTCTATGCAAAAAATTAGGCTCAACATAGAGATTAGCTGTGAAATGATTTAAACCATCATGGAAGATCTGTTCATGGTTCTTGGTCGTTATATGGGGACTTCAACAATGTTTTGAGATTTAAATAAGGATAGGATTGGGTTTCCTATTCTTCTAGTTGAAACTCAGAACTTCCAGGTCTATAATGATAATTTAAGTCTCACAGCCTTGATACCAAAAGTTTTTTTAGATCACTCTCCCATTCTAATCCATGTGGAATTTCAAAGTCTATCTAAACCAAAGCCTTTCAATTTGTATAAATAGTATTATTTCATTTCCAACTTTACTGATGTCCTTAGAGAGAAGCCTAGGTTCAAAACTTTTGTGGTACTAAGCTGCATAAACTGTGGAGGAACCTCAATTATGTGAAGGTGGACTTGAAAGAAATAAATACACACTTAGCCTCATATATTCAAAAGTTACATAATACAAGAAAGAGGTTATAAATTATGTAGGAACAGTTGGTGAACCAACATATGGGGAAAGCGTTAATTGAATAGGAGAAAGAGTTTGTTGCGGGAAATATGAAAGTGGAGTAAGATGGAAGAACAAGTGTTGAAAAAATCCAGGGTGAACTGGATATCTTGTGGTGACAATAACATAACTTTTTTCCATGCAAAGATGAAGATAATAACAAACAGGAATGCAATTACTTCAATCTATGATTCAATAAGCACTAAATTTTAGGACCAAAAATGGTGGAGGCTGAGTTTATTTCTTTGTTCACTAAGCTGATGGGAACTTTTTCAGAATGTTTTCCTTGCCCAAATATTGAGGTGATTACAAAGGGTCCTTTCCTGAATTATAGATAAAGGTGTAGATTGATAATATTAATTACTAATTAATAAATTATAAAGGCAATCAAGAGCATTCCTATTGATAAGGACAAAGATATAGATGGTATTCCTATTTAGTTCTTTACAAATAATTTTTCAATGGTGAAGGATGATATGATGGATGTTGTGAAAGAATTTTCTTGCACCAGGAAATTGTGAGAGAATTTAGTAGCACTGTTATAACTCTTATCCCAAAGGTCCCTAATCAACTATGTTAAGTACTACAGGCCTACAACCCGTTGTACCTTTGGGCACAAGATAATTACTAAAGTCCCAACTGAAAAATTGAAGGAGGTCATAAGTCATGTGGTTAGTCCTTCACAAACTATATTCATTGGGGGTAGAAGCATAATAGGTAACATTATTTTTAGCCACAAACTGTTCAAATAGTACATAGAGAAAGGGTTATTCCCTAGGTGTATGATGAACGTTGACCTAAAAAAGACTTATGATTCCATTGAATGGAGCCTCTTGAGGATAGTATTGGATGAATTAGGGTCCTCTTGCAAGTTTATTAATTGGATAATAGAGTGTATTTCTATATTTTCTTACACTTTGGTATTGAATGGGGATCTATCAAAATCTTTTGAAGGGAAAAAGGAATCAGGCAAGGAGACTCTATGACGATAAACCTATTTATTATGGAAATGGAGTACTTATAATGGGAATTGACAACATTACAAAAGGATCCAAGATTTAAATTTGATCCAAGATCCAAGAAACTAGGGCATAATCAAGGTAACAATCTTAGCACACCGCGTGATAGAGAGAAAGTCAATTCATACCCAGAATAATATCAAAATCTATAATATATGGAATGATCAAGTCCACCAACGTTCCATAACCCAATAAATTAACAACATAGGATCGACAAACTCAATCTATCAGTAAAAAAATCACTTATTATAGTAGAAACACGTATATGTACATGGAAATAATCACAAATCATGTTAAGTGTAGAAGCAAAGTATGCAAGCATATAGAGGAAGATAGATCCAGGATCAATAATATGGTAGCACGTCGATGGAATACTTTGACAATACCTGTGATAACCGCATCAAAGGCCTCTTCCTTGGGACTACCTGGAAATGCATAGCACCGACCACGACCTCCTTTTCACAGGGCAACTCCTCGACCACCATTATAAGCCATCTAGGATCCACCACTTCCAACTTGAGATCCACCTTTTCTAGCCTGTGATGTTCATGCCCTACCAACTTGCACCTGAGAACCTTGTTGAAGATGATCCTGACCATGCCGGGGAAATCCCTTGCAACATAACCCAACTCAACATACTCCAAGCACCCTTTACTCTGAATGGAATGCTGGAATTGCCAAGAATAACCAAAATGATCGCCATGACCCAAAAACTCAGAATGAGAACCTATGTTCACCTAATTCAAACACTAAGCACCCAAACCACCATGTCCAGAGTACATAGCCCTTAAATCTTTCATTTGTTCCTAAGGAGTCTAATCTATTGATAATGCTAACCCTATCATAGGTGTACCTTCCCCAAGATGGAGAATACTAAACCACCATTTTTGTGATCCTTCTTGTCGCCGCTCTCTAAGAATCATGACGAATACATTTGATGCTCTTAGCATTGTCCATTATTTGCTGAAAGGTTCCCCCGATGATCATCAACTGTGTCCAACTAAAGTACAATAGGTAAAACCTTCACAAACTTCCTAGCACGCTCCTCATCTTTTAGAATATTCATCAAGGCATGGAACCTAGTATCATACCCAGTGAATATAGCAAAACCCTACTCTAGATGACCAAACTCATTTATCAACCTTTTTCTCAAACTGCAAAGCACGTACTTATCAAGTCATAGGAGGTGAACATGATGTCCTACAACCATGAAAATATCTCCACCATTATTTTTCCACTCCTACCATATGGAAAATTATGCATCCAACACCAAGAAACTCAATTAACCTGAGGTTGTGAAACCTCTCACGACAACTAACCAGAAACTCATACACATCCTCTTTAAGTGTACTAGTGAACTTAGAAGGACCCAAACTATCAAATATCTTTTGGTCTTCAATTGATATCATTGTCCTATCCTCAAAGGACAGAGAAATAATTTTGAATGGAAAATCTCAATATGAGGAGCCACAACATCTATTAGCTGTGACCCTAGAGTTTGAAAATCCTAAATCAGTAGCTACTCTATAGGTCAACCACCCACTCAAGTTTAAGATCCATTAGGAGTGATAGGTAGAGATATTTTCTAAGACAACCCCTCCAAGAAGCTAAAAATATGAACCATAGTATCCTGCAAACCGGAGCTACTACAAAACCTAGTGGAACCTGGGCCGAACCTACTCCCTCTGGATGACAGGTTGCACCCTCAAGCTCAATATCTGGCCCAGAAGATGCCTTCCTAGTACATACTATTGATGGTGCTTCACCATGGTTTCTACCCTTGGATCTCCCTTGACCTTATCCCCTGCCCAACCTCTGGATGGACCCTCGGTAGCGGGCGCTAGCATATCACCCTCCATAACAGCTAATCTTTCCTCTCTCTCTGTCGAGACAATGAAAGGCAAAGTTTAGAATTTCAAAACTGAAAAACTTTGTATGATAATGAGTCGAAAGTTAGCAACTTCCTAGGATGTCCCATAGCCACCCAAAGATAGATATTAATATCATCATACAGAGCTACGAGACTTCACTTGACATTTTCTCTTGTCGCATGAGATTGTTAAACCTAGTACTCTATTTGAACTTTTTATGACTCCAAACCCAAGGAACGTAAGGCGCCTATCTGACTCAACCATGGTAGGTAATCCTAGCTAACACTTAAAACGATTCAAAGTAAAAGATAAATTGATAACATTCAAGTAATAGATAATAATAATATTAAAATCTTGAAATCATCTATAAGAAGATACTGGACCATCAAAAGAATCCAACTACCCAAGACTCAATTATTATAGTACAAGAGCAACTCTACATGAGATATCGAAATCTGATACAATAATGTCTGAAATACAAGTAACATATAAAGAAAAGAGATAGATGAAGGCAGATTAATCTTAAGACGTGAAACCGCCACAATCTCGGATAATCATATAAATAGCACGACAAGGATCTACATAATGTACTTATATCAGGATCTAGATAAAACAAGAAATAAAAAGTCGGAGTATGGTCTGCTTATACTCAATAGGCATCAACGATGAGTTTAAGCAGAACTAGATCTAATTAAAAAATATTATGTTCACCTGTACTTAGGAAATACTAGGAGTTCAAATAGTATGTAGTGTAATGAATAATCATAAATCAATAAATATAGGGATATAAATACATATGATGCAATACACTGATGTATAATAAGATGAAATGCATCATGCTCTCCGATATACATCTTTAAGCTTTTTTTTGTTTTTAAGATGGGACCTATAGGATATTCACGAAATTCATATATCAACACTGGATATCACTCGATATAATCAATTCTCACTATCTGGACAACACATCAAACGACTCATAATACCAGTACCTCACCATTTGTCTTAATACCAATGGATCTCTCAGTTTGAAAATTAGTAACCTCACCAAGACACTCAAATAATCCATGAGATGATGAATATGCATATTCTAGGGTAATAATACAATATCAAAAACAATATGAATGTGAGTACGAACCAGACCTCAATATATAAGAAAACTCATGAAAATAAGCCTCTAGCTACAATATGAAGTTATTGATCCAAGTATCATATCACAAAGATCTCTTTAGCATATGCTTAGGAATCACAATGTAAATCATCTCACTCGCGATAATAAGCAACACAAGTCCCCACACGAGCTTACGATAATAAACAGCATCACAACCCATAACATGCTTTGCATGATAAGTTACTATTCAAGTAAAGTCTAAATAAAGTTAATTCATAGCGTACCTCAAAGTTGAACCACTAGTCTTTAAGTGTCAACAATGAGACTTCCCCTTTGTAATATCCTTAGAAGGCTTCCAATCTATCAAAGCGAACACGAGTCCAACAATATCTATATTGCATTACTTCTATTCCGGTCCAAAAAGCAACCCTATCTCCACAAGGAAAAAACTAAAAATTTTAATTAAAAATTAATTTATCAGTAATTTAGAGAGTTCAAATACAAAATTTAATTAAAATCCTAGTTAAAATCGAGCTTGAAATCATCAAAACATTATTTCAAAACTTAAGACCCAAAATCTTCAAATTTAAATCTGAAAAACCAATATTATGAATTAAAAAATATTAAAAGCACAAATTAGAAACTTATCCAATCAAGTTTTGTTGAGAAGCACCTTTTGAATCTTCCCGAAATGAGTTCTCAAGCTTCAAAATTTGAGTTATCAATTAATGACGGAAAAGCAGCTATTTAAGTCTCGGCTTCAGTGTCTTTCGTGAATGCATGTCATCCATCACATGTTCACGAAGCTCAACTAAATGCGTCCCACAATTCCTTCTTCGCAATTGCGATCAGGCCCCACAATCACTATGAAAATGGACCTTCTTCTTCCACGATCAGGATAGGGGCATCGCGAACGCGAATGAGGATTCACCAATTCTTTGCTATCACGAAAAAAGCCTCGTGATTGCAAAGAACAACTTCATTTGCACTAGATAGCAACTGAACTAGCAGACTAAACCCAACAAAAATTCTCCAAATGGACCCTCAACATTATCTAAAATTCCATAAATACAAATCATATATATATATATATATATATATATATGCATCCATACTAACTTTGATATTTCAGACTGAGCAGAACTATCAATTTGTCGATATAGGGTTTTCTTGACCCAATATACGACAAGGACCATTTAAAACTAAATTTTCATCCAAAAGACCAAAATACCGCAGAACCCCCTGTAAATAAATCAAACTAGGCAAAAAATCGCCTCTCAGAACCAACAAAATCAACATAATCGAATCTGAGCACTCTAATCTCAAATATTGGCTAAAGCCAAAATTTAAACTTAAACTTACAAATTATCCCTTCTAAACGCATAAAATCACGTCATAACCTTAAAATCCAAACCAAAGGTCCTTCTAGATCAAAATTCACATTTTAAAGCTGATAAAACCTCAAATCTCAAAATATTGACTAAAGTCAACTCAAACACCTTCTAATCCTCCCAAAAAAGCAATACAACACAACTCTTACTCAACCACTTTAATTCCCAAATTCACTACACGGACGAACCATTAAAAACACCAGGCAACCACATGGAAAGGTAAAGGTCATTGCACTAAAAAACAAAAACTGACATATCGGATCATTACAACATATGTTTGAAAAATCTTGACCATTTAAAATTTAATATAAATTTCCAATTTAATTAATTACTAAATCAACAAATTATGTTAATTTCATAATAGCTATCTTCATATTGTAAGCTTGACATTCACTAGAATCAAAATGAATTGACTGAGAAAATAGTGAGAATGGAAAATTTTAGAGCTAATAAAGATGAAGGGCTTTGCTTCTACACGATTATTCTTGATCCTCGAATTAAAGAATTGGTAATGTTGGATTCTCTATTAATTACTGAATTGGTTTTAGTCTTTTTTTACTTTTACATCTATTTTCTTTTAAATTTAAATATTCAGAGAGAACGCTTGCAGTTATTTGTTTTAGATTCAGATCGACAACTCGCTGTTTCATGTTTGCTTGATCTTACTCATGAATTATACATATGTGAATATCTTCATTGACAGGTGGTGACTTCTTTTAAATTTTTGAGAGTTAACTTCTTTTAACATTAATTTTTTCAGATGTACAAATCTTATTCATAAACTTAAATTGTCAGATTTTTAAGATCTAGACAGCACGTTCCCTTTAATGCTTGTTGTTGATCCTTTCATGAAAGTGCAAATATTTGTATTGATAATAATAACTTGACTTCACGTAAATCTTTAAGAGTTAACTCTTATTATTATTAGATCTAAATATCTTATTGAGGATGAACACTTTCATTTATTTCTTTTAGAACTACAAATTTTATTCATAATCAAATTGTTAAAGAGAATGCTTTCATTCTCATTTATAAATTCAGACAACATGCTCCACATAAGCTACGCATATGCAAATATCCATATTTAAGGGTGGAGGTATACATGAACTAACACTTAAATAGTCAATAGTAAACTCTTTGTACTTATAATTTTTTAATCTACAAATCTTATGAAATACTATCTAGAGAGCAAACAGTACGTTTATTGATAAATTTTTTATTTAGTTTTTTTAGATCTACAATCATCTTATTCACAAATTTAAATTGCCAAAGAGTAAAAACTTTCATTTATTTACTTAGCTTCCAGACAACGTACTCCTCACATGCTTGTTTGATCTTACTCATGGATTAAACGGTGCAAAAATCTTTGTTGATGGGTAGAGTTGAAATTTGAACTCAACTTAATTGTGAAGAATCAACTCTTTTATTTTTATTTTACTATCTAATGAGGAAACACATAAACAACATGCTCTTCACGTGATGCCGTGTATTTTTTTTTCTTAATTTTGATTGAAGTATGCACAAATATTTTTTTTTTACGATTGAAAGTGAAACTTGAACTCAACATAAATCAGTAATACTCCGATGAACACTTATATTTAGTATTCTTTAGATATATTTCATGCTCTATACGTGCACCCCTAATTATTTTCTTGCATTAAAAATGTAAAAAAATTATATTATGTTGATAAGTGATGGTGAAACTCAAATTTAAGAGCCTTATTTTTCTTATTTAATTTCCCTTGTTGTAGACAATTCCATCAGATTTTGTGAAGCATATAACAAAAGAAGCAGTAGAAACAACATTGCTAAAAGGGCCTTGTGGAAATTACTGGAATATGAAATTACGAGAGGATGATAATGGTATGTACTTCCATGATGGCTGGAAGGAATATCTAAAGGAGCAACATTTTGAAGGGGGTGAATTTCTACTTTTCCATTATGATGGAAAGATGACATTTCATGTACGCATTTTTGGAATTAATGGACTGGAGAGATGATTGGCAAAATCCAAGTTGTAGTGAAAGGAGTATCGCTTTCCGGCGATAAAAGGTTAAAGATTTCTGCCCAAATAGTCAAATATTTCTTTCTGCCCAGATAGCAGATAGAATGAATGTATTCAATGAAGGCCATCTTGAGGATTTGTGCTGAGCGGATCTTTGCTATTGTTTTAATGTAGTCTTGGTGGATCTTTGTTCTAGTTTTGACTGTTATTTTCGTGTAGATTTTTTTTTTTTTTACAATCTTAGTTCCATTTTGATCCAATGACATGAACAAAAACCACATGTTATAAATTTTAGCGACTAAAAAAATGAAGAAAACTTTACAAGTATGATAGCTTTATAAATGAAGAAAACCTAGGAAAAATATTAGAAATAATGTTATAGATATCAAAACTAGTGATGCATCTTCATAGATACAAATATAATTGCAAAAGTGCGCTGAACTAGGCAATAACATCATCTTAATAAACACAACATGGTAAACACAAAAAGATCAGTGCAATCTTGACAGTCAAATTCATAAAGGAAAAGGACCCTCACATAGATTATGAGTTAAATAATATGAAAAAGCTAAACTCACGGATTCAATGAAGCGTTCACACACACTCCATATCCTTTAGCACATTTTCCCAAATTATCAAATCGTCATTATGTTTGTGTCCTTCATTTTTTAGAAAATTGATACATTGGTTGCCTCTCTTTAGACGTGTTTAATAGTATAGTGAGCTTGCTCTCATCCAATAGATATATGCAGTCTCCAACAATGACCCTGAGAAAATGATATTGAATGTCCTCATCCTTAATAAGCTTAACAGTAAGGAGATAGTATGTTTCGACATCTACTTTTTGATAGCCCATTAATTTAGATATCTTCAATTTCTTTTTATGTTCCACAATTCTGTACCGAGGCTGGCAGAGAACTTCTCCTTACCTGAGTATCCTGTCACGATTAAGAATTAGGTATGATAGTGTCTATCTACTCCACTTATAGATAAGTCAAATCAAAACATGTTTTTTTGACAATAGAATGAATATAAGAGGAAAATAGGAATTAAAAATAATATAAGGAAATGTATGAATATAAGAGGAAAATGGGAATTAAAACATATAAGGCAACGTTTAACTGTTCCCGTAAATTCAAGTAAAAGATAGAAGGACAACTAAATAAAATTTTAAAATCTAGATGTCACTATACAAGCCTCTATGAACATAAAGAATCTAACCAAATATCTCAAATGGAAAATTGTCTTAAAAGAAGGATAGACGAGATCTAATGTAGCCAAGAATCAACCAATATATACCTCGAATCATGAAAGGAACAGCCTCAAATACCGCAACCAATAAAATTGAGAGGTACTCAGACCTAAATCTGCATAAAACATGTAAAAGAAATAGGATGAGTACGAAATTCAGGTTGCTCATCAGCGTACTCAGCTAATCCTAATTCAAAATGATGGAGGGGATATCATGAGTCCCTCACGTTCTCGATTATTTCTTAAAGGGAAGATGATGTATACAGGTAGGTAAACATGCGTCATTCATATCATATCATTATTTGCAGTGACTTAGTGAATTGAGTGTCTATTAACAGCGAGCATGACATATTTACCTTTTTATCCCCAAATTGTATAGATATTTGAAATTTGGATCAATTCTTTGATACTTTTTACTAAAGATTACTAGTCCATGTTTACACACACATCACAACCTGTATCTCACAAATTCAGGTCCTGCTTGAATGCCATTAAAGAAAATAACTATTACAATCAATAAATATCATGAAATGCATTCATATCCAACGCGGAATCAATGCCCCAATAAACAGATATACATCATCACTGATAAACACAAGGATGCCTTGAAACGCGAAAAACTATCACAAGTCCACATATTTTTTCGTATTTTTGTCAACCTGGCTATTTTAAAATCAATCTAACTTACCAATTACTTCATAACAACTGGCATTTATGCACACCATAATAACTCAACAAATCTTCGCTTTTTTCACTTTAACAACCATCTGTGGATATACAAGCGTTCTTATCAATTGCTTTACACACAAACTAGCCCATAAAAACACACAAGTCACTAAAAATCTAATAAAATCAATTAATTGTTTGTTTTAGCCTTTGACCTTACACGGATATCCGCATAGATGCTTGTCATCTTACCTATACAAGATATTATTACCCCATTACTCCCCTTTCAATCAAACAATACATAATACACCTCGAAAGAGAATTAAAAAAATCTTATATTTGCCTTAATTAAATGAAGCTCAAATATTCAAAGTAATACCTTATCCTTTCAAATAGCCTTCGAACTAGCACAATATGATCACATACGTATTCTACATAAAAAAATAAGTCTGTAAACACCCATATTGTCATACTTACGTTTAGGGCCTAAAAGTCAACCAAAAAAGTCAAACGCAGCCCCAAAGTTAAAATTAAACTTTTATTAGAAAATCACATTATCCATTGCTTAAGAATATCAATTTTAAATTCCATAAACACCAAGGTTTAATCGACCTCCAAATTTTTAAAACACCATTTCAAAACTTAGTCCAAAAGGCTCTAAATTTTCCCTTTAAATCATTAATTTTAAGATAAAATTATTAATAAAGTATCGGGGAATGTCAAAATGCTAGTATAGAAATAACATAATAAATAAATCTCAAAATTTATCTATGAATCACCTAAAAATGAGTTTTCAAACTTCAAAGCCAAAAAAGAAATTTTAAACTGTCAGATACACCCTTCACCATGATCGCAGAAGCCTTGTCATGATTGTGAGTTGGTGAGACCCAGACCTTTTCCGTTTGTGAGGGTCTCCTCACGTTTGCATAGCCTAATTCAAACCCAGACCAAACTCACCCAAAGACACATTTACAATCGCGATCTTCATTTCTCGGTGGTGATGCTCTAGTAATTCCTTGATTGTAATTGTGAGAAACCATCACTAATGAAAAGAAGAGCAACCACTTACACCAAAAATAGCCAACAACTGAACATCCATACCATAAAGCCCTGGATAGGTCATCGGATTAGTTTAAATCCTGTGAACCCAAATCATATATACTACAAGAATAAAAATAATATTCCAGACTCAACATGACTATCAAAATGCTAATTTGAGATTCTTGATAAAATATTATCTATAATCAAATCTTAACCTTAAAATCTGTTTGAAATCCTCGAGTTGAACCAAAGGTCCAACTACACTAAAACCCATATTTCAAAGCTAAAAAAACTGACAAAATTCCATTCTGAACTTATTATCACCAAATATTAAGTTTGATAAACCGTTTCAACTTCCAAGCAGAAAAACTTGCATAAATCTGAACCAAATATTTTAATATCTAAACCAATAAAACCAACAAACTAATAATACTATAAAAACCATAAAGAGGGATAAAATAGTTATTTCACACAAAATTTGCAAGCTTACACTAACTTTTCTTCTTCTTCTTCTTCAAATTGTTATGGTTCTTACACAGGTGTTCTCGAAAGCAAGTAGAATGGAGAGCCTCATTGCATGGAGAACCATGAGACACTTGAATTCTCGACAAAAAGTCAAGAGTTCTCTAAAGAAAATAGCTAAGATAAAAAAGATTATTCATATGTTCTCGAAGGTATGGTAGTTAAACTCAACACTCAAAATAGTGTAAAAGAGTATGATGTTGACTTGAGTGTGTGTGATAGATTACCTTTGTTTGAGAATTCTTTATCATCTGTTGATGAGTCTTTTCTTAATGATGAATTTGGTAGCACTTTGTTTCTTGATGGTAATGTTAAAGTCGTGAGTACACCAAAACTAGTTGATCGTAGAGATGACCAGATTAACTTTTATAAAGATGATTTGTGTCTACCTAGTGTTAGCACTTATGACTTGAATAGGTCCTCACCATGTGTTAAGTTTAGTGGATCTTTGAATGGTATAAATAATTTGGCTTGTAAAAGTGTTGGCAAACTAGTTGATCCTTTTGATAGCCTAGTTGCATCTTCTAGTAAAATCGATTTTGTGTCCACCTAAGTCTTTAGATAAAAATGCATTATCTTGTAGTAAGATTATCTGTTGGGTGAAACTAGTCCTAACTTGATAGATTATTTAAGAAACCGAGTGGTAGAGGTCCCAATGATGTTGGTTTTAATTGTGACCCCTTATATGACACCCATCCTTGTTTGTTAAGTATGATGATGAATTACTTGACACTAGTGATTGGTTGAGCTGTGATTCATTTGTTGAATATGGTGGTTTGGGTCAAATTAGTAGTCTTTATCTTGAAGATGATTGATAAATTCTAGTTGAATAGAGAGTGGTGATAATGAGCCTGAACTTGAGTCTGAATCCTAAGATCTTGAATTGCCACAACTTGCATGGTCTGTTGCAAGGCTCAACTTAGGGATGATCAATTACCCACTACATGAGGAATTGGATAATATGCTCAATGAACCTCATTGTAGTGAAGGATTTTCTAGAGTTGATCTTTTGAATAGTTGTATGGAGTGCTTAATAGTTGATCATTACTCCTGGACTTATGATTCCCTTTCTAATTTTTATCAAGAGACTCATGAATTGGAATATGATTTCAAGAATAATATTCTATTTGATGATTGCATGGCTATGGAATATATACCTACTGGGATATCTTGTAATGTTGGACATATATCTTTCTTTGGAGGTTATAGTTTCTTTAACAACCACTATAGGAGGATGACACATTTTTCAATAATAGAATGGGAAATTGGTAGTAATTAATTGGAAGGGATAGTAGGGAGGAGGAAGGTGATACATGTTCCATGATTAATTATTCATCATTGAGTGTTTCCTTTTTTAGTCAAAGCCATGATGTACTTACACAAACAAATACACCTTCTCATAAGTACACATTATATGAATCATGACCAAGATATATGGTATGTAACTAGGGGTGTCATTGGGGAAATTTGGTTTTATTTTAACCCATATGATTGTGAGTCTTTACCATTTGACAGGTGATACCTTTTACTTTGTATTTTGTTTGGAGGAGCTTGGTCAAGATGCCAAGCAAGAATTAACTTGGGTGAGTCCATGTTACTTTCTAGGTATCAAACCCATGATCGATACTCATTTCCACCTTTAATGGGATAGGCAAGTTTGAGTATGTGATTGGATTCTATGTGGGATATCACTCCTTTTAGAGGATTGTTGGGGCAAGAGAGGTGGCTTTCTTCTAAAAGGAAACTTTGTTCACTTTATTTGGCTTAAGTTGGGAAGATTTTCTTACTTGGAGACTTGGAACTAATTTCTAACTTACTAATGAGGTTAAATTTAGGGGAACTAGTTATCCTAACACCTTTCTATATTACCTCTTTGCCAAAGACGACACTTTTGTTGAGTCTGAGTTAGTCTCTTATAGAGGTCTAAGTTCCATGTGGATGGTCAATTTTCATTATTTTCAAACCATATGTGACTCTTATAAATGGTTGTTTCCCTACTTTACGGTTTCTTTTGCTCTTAACCCTTGGGATATCCAAGCTTCTTGTGCCTTAGACTTTACATACTTGTGTGGATGTGCGGAACAATTGGTTATCCATGGTGTTTAATAATTGTAGGTGCACTTTCATTTACACTAACCAATATATTAACCCTCATACCATGTGGAGATATTGGTTTTGTGCTCCTCCTTTGTTATTTCCAGGTTTGGATTCGAAGATGAATACTTTCCAAGAAAGGGAGGATAATATGAGCATGGATGGAAACAATCATGCTAGACCTATGTTTCAAGGTGTAGTCAAGAGGATCCAAGGCATGAGCCGCATTAAAGCACTAACATGCTCCAACGGGTGAATACTAGGACCAAAAAGAGCAATATCAAGTTTGAAAGATAGCTTTGGCATGATGGAATATTTCAAGGGCTTAATTTAATAAGACCTAAACTTGAGGGGTCAATGTAACAACTCAAAGACTTGGAGGACTATTTTGATGTATTGGGTTACTTTTAGGCTCAATTGTAATTAGTAAAAACTTAGATTATTATGAATACAGTCTTTCATTATCTTATGTCGACAGTTGAGAAGATTATTGAATAATGAATAATTGGTAAAGCTTGTAGAGCTTTAAGGTAGTTAGTAGAGAATGGTAGATTCTAGGGCTACAATCTAAGTTAGAAATAGGTTTGATTCTATTATTGGTTTAGAACTACTTTTCTTGTAATTCATATTCGATGCTCATTTATGGAGTTGTTTGAGTTTCCTTTCATTAAATTACAATTCTTCCCTGAGGTATTTGTGGCTTCGATTACCTTTTCTTTCATCTATTTTTATCTCCATTATTTCACTTAGGATTGTTGCCTTAGTTTTTCTATTTGGTTGATAATTCTATATATCTTTATTTGTGCATTGTTTATTTCCAATTTGGTTCGGGTTACGTATACCGTATATAATCATCTTTGTCCATTTTTTTAGATCGAGGCACTCAGTTTACTTTGCAATTCTAGAGGTATTTCCAGAAAGGTATGGTTTCTTAGGTTCACCTCAATATTGGTTTCATCCGCAGAATGATGGTGAGGCTGAAAGGATCATCTAGACTCTAGAAGATATGCTAATAGTCTGCGCAATTGACTTCAAGGTAAGTTGGGATAAACACTTATTTTTGATAGAGTTTACGTATAATAACAACTATAATTCTAGTATCCATATAGATCTATTTAAGGCCTTATATGGTAGAAGATATAGGTCTACCATTGGTTGGTTTGAAGTTGGTAATACAACATTGATAGGTATAGAGTCAATGTTAGAGGCTACTCAGAAGGGTCAGACTATTCGAGAGAGGTTGAAGGTAACTCAAAGCAGGCGAAAACCTTATGTTGATGTTAGGAAAAGAGACTTGGAGTTTGATATAGATGAGTGGGTCTATCAGAAGATCGTACTCATGAATAGTATGATGCAGTTATGGAAAAAAGGAAAGGTCATTCCATACTATTTAAGCCTATACTAGATTTTAAGAAGGGTAGACCAAGTGGCCTACGAATTAGATCTTCCATCTAAGTTGGTAGCAGTGCACCCCGTATTTCATTTCTCTTTGTTGAAGAGGTGTATTGGTTATCCTTAAATGGTTTTGTCATGTATATAGCATAAATGTGAAGTTATTACTGTGAAAAATAACTTCACTCATGAGCGGTGCCTTTTTCTAGATAGATAGGTTCACAGACTCTGGAATTAAAAAAAGTAGCTTTGCTTAGAGTCTTATGGAGAAATCAAGATATTGAACGATCTACATAGGAGGCATAGGCTAATATGATGAAGAAATACTCGCACCTATTCACTTCCAACTTCAGAGTAATCCCTCCTAAATTCTAGGTTATACTTTAAATTTCATGTTTAGACTCAGTTATTATTTCTTCTATTTCATGCATTCATTCCAAATATGTTAATGATATGTTTAGCTTCAGTCCTTATGTTCATTTTAGTACCCATTCAGCATAACTAACTAATCATAGTTAGCTTAAACCCGGTTTATACCTTCATTCGACAATGAATGATCTCAAGGGATAGATATTATAATACCCCAAACCAAATTCATGCTTATATATCAACCATATGCCTATACCTATTAAGAAAATACAAAAAAATCAAATCTTAGCAAGGTAAGTTTTCAATGTTCACGGCCGTAGAACCAGCCCACGAGTCGTAAACCTCTTCATGAAAATAACTGCAAGTTTATAGGTTCTTATGACTGTAATTACGGAAAATGGAATGGTTCCACTGACCATATTGTTGTTCGTGGAACTTAGAACAGGATTTTGAAAATTCCCTCATTTTTCACGACTTGGTCCAAGACTCGTGGAAAGGGCTCACGAGTCATGAACCCATTTGTGAAAACTTCCCACTAACCCTTCTTTTTCACAAATGGTTTTCACGAGTCGTGAAACCAGTTCACGATTCATAATATTAAATCATGAACTAAGATTTAGAGCCTTGAAAATTTGGGTTCCTTTCCATGACACAGTTCATACGTAGTGGAACCAGTTCATGTCTTATGTACGGGCTCATAAAAGTCTATTTTTTTAGGTTTTATTTATCTCTTATAGGGGTGTTTTGGTAAATTCCTCCCCCCCAGTACACATTCAAATCACCTATTTCAAGTTCCAAAGGGTATTACAAATAGACCAAGCCTTATTTTCTCTATTCTTTCAACACCTATAAAATCTACAAAAGTAAAGAAATCTGCGTTCTCTCAAAAATAGTGGGCTTAAGTTTTCTAGGGTTCTTAAGGTCATCATATACTTCAAGTTCTTGGGAAAGAAACCTTCCTAAAATCAGGTATATGAGTTTTAGTGAGGGTTCCTCCTCCCTCATTCCCAAAAGCTCTATTTTCAGGAATATATCAAGTATTGTGATCCTAGGGTTTCTACCTCAAGTTATGATTTTCAATTTATTATTTCTCCCATGAATTCAACTTAGATAATTTTTCAAGAATTTGGAGTAACTGATTTAATTATCAGTCTCTTCATAGTTTTACAGCAAATAGCATGACTTTAGCTTTTTTGGCCTAGAATATGATTATTTCATGAACTTAGCACAGTTAAACTTGTGAATTTATTTAAGAACCTCATGAACTTAATATCTATGAAGGTTACCTAAGTTTCAGTAAATACATGGCTTCAGCATGATGAAACTATTATTGGACCCTTTTCGGTTAGATATGGCACTCAAACAATCATCAATGATCAAAAAGTTAGCCAGACATCCAAATATGCCTTAGGTACTATATTTACAGTATGAGCACAATTGCATTATTTTTGGAAGGACTAATTATCCCTGAGTTGATTCGGGTTCAGTGTACCCCAATTCCATAACTAAGTTTTGCAAGCATACGTTGCCTTTATGGATTATATGAGGATCCTCAGCTTTAATAGTTTTCCTCTAACTGTGGTTGGTTAGGGAAACCTCTTTTTAGTGTGGGGCACAAGACAATTAACTCCATGTTGCTCATATCATGATTTATATTGTTTAAAAGAAACTCTCATTGCATGATTTATAACTTTAGAATTGTATAATTGTTTTTTCCTTCTTGTTCTAACTTATTATGATATTCAGAGAATCAGAAGAATAAGCCATGTTTTCATCTTAAGTATATGAATTGGGCCGCTTCACATGATTTATAATTTATCACTTGTTTTATGATTTACATAAGTTTATATCCATGTATACACATTATAGCAGCATACATTAAAGTTCAAGCATTGTCTCACATACCATTACATTCAATATACTGACCAAGTTTTGTGTTGGATTATTTTATACAATGCAGATATAGGTCATCCTCCTCATCCAGGAGTTTAGCTCAGGCTTTTCTGCATATCTAGGCTATTGAGTCCTTACATCTTCGAGGATCGGAGTATAATTTATTTTCCTTATTTTATAATGTCCAGCTGATTAGAGCATTAGTTTGGAATTTATCCCAATAACTCGATCTAGTTAGTAGAGGCTTTAGACATTGAGTTATAGTATGTTGGGTCAGACTACAAATTTACTCTTTTCAAATACTAATTTTTCAATGATTAACAACTTTTCTTAGCTATACCTATGTTTTATTATCATGTTTGGTGTATGCTTCAGCTATAAATTATTAATCAGTAGCCAAGTGCAAGTGCCAAGGGCTAGCTTAGGCCCACTTGTGGGTTCTGAGCATCATGTCTCATCTAGGATATAGACTCAGAGCATGACTATACTAATCTAAAAAAATTGAAAATACTGACCAACTGATTCTTCCAGGTTCAATAGGACCTACCTTAGTACCCAACTGACCATGCAAAAACTAAATTGATCATCTTGATAATTTGTTTGTCTAGTCTACATTATTTTCCTTTAAATTATACAAATGTTGTATAAAATTAAATTACAGATACTTTTAATATATAAAACACATTGATTTTATAAACTGGGCTTACGTCTATGGAAGCAATAAATATCAAGTATATTAGACTCAAAATAATTTAAATCATGAATTCTTAAACCATGTCGGAGACACTATAGTCATTATCATCAAGCTACGACATTTAGCATATAACTCATGAAAAAATATGTTCTTAGTAATAGACAAGTTTAGTAATCATAAAAACATGTAAATATAACACGAAGCATGCCATAAATATTGAATAAACATGTATGTCATAATTGAGGAATACCCTTAACTTCATAAGTCATGATTTACATTGGAAGTTTAAGGATTTGGACAATAAAGTAGAAGTCAACCCTTGTTAAAGTCCTACATACCTAAATAGAAGCCTTAAACTGAGTTTGTTAAAGTTTCTAATCCTCTTGAAGAACCCTAGGTTGAGACTGAAGAAGGCTAGGATATTTATATTATGCTTTAGGAAGACCAAAATGGTGTAGTTTTGACATTAAAAGACTAGCGAATTGACTTGATTTCCCCTAAAAAACATAATTGAAAATCTATCAGAAGGTACCACGAGTTGACTTAAAAGTCATGACTTGAGAATCATGACTTGTGGAATCGAGTTGTGATCCAAGAGGGCTGAAGATTCAGGGACTAGCAGCAAATCACGAATTAAGAATGTGTCATAAATCTCATTCCATGACTTGTAGGTAAATTTTGCGAGCTATGTACTTAGTTTGAGATTTTTCATCTACCATACCACGAGTAGGTCTCACGAGTCATGATGTCCATCCCACGACTCTTGGAATAAATCATGGTCTAAAGAAGAAATTTTATCAAGTTTTATATCATGCACCATGAGTCAATACTATGACCTGTGGTGTGGAATTCACGAGTCATGATTGGGACTCAAGGGGACCTGGGACTAATATTTTATTCTTCTAAGTCATGGATTGGGTTTCTAGATTTGAATTAAGTATGAGGTATTTTAACATGTCTATCCCCAACTGTAGCACCAACCCTCGATATAGGTATACCACCAAATCTAGAAGCTCTCATAATTTTTTTCCAGACCATTGGGCCCTAAAAATATGAAAGAGTGCATTATTTGAGAGTTTGAATACCCTATCTAGTATGACAACCCTCTACACTACCTAAAAAACCACGATTTTAAGCCATGCAGTCTAGAAGACTAAGCATACAAATAATGGTAGAAACCAATCGAAAAGTATACACGGATGTTGTCAAAGTATAATTACCTAATAAAGAGTTGGGGTCAAATTCACAGAGAACAATTGTATGTGAGGCAATTGAATAAGAGAAAAATTAGAGTGCAATCACTAAAACTTGAACTGATAGTACAAGGTTTTGGAGGAGGGTTTAAAGTAAGATAGCAAAAAGTGTCATATCTAAAAAATGAACATGGGTCGATCAATGGCATCACAACACAAAGATAACAAGTACCAAACTAAGAAATTAATTCATCAATGATCCATGATAGTTAATTATGTATTCACCAATCAATCATGAATTTGGGACAAAGTATTCGCTAGTTTCTCAAGAATACTAGAAAATCTTTCTTACCATTGTTCTCTCAAACTAACCTAAACAAATTTAGGCTACATAGGACTTCACTATGTCTAGCCAAAATCCATGAGATAGAATATAAAACTCCTAATCATGCTAAATTTATCTTCTAAACTCTAATTAACTCTCTCAAGTTCAATTAAAGTCAAAGGTTTAGCTACTCCCTTTTGAATTAAATGCAAGAACAAAATAAATTTAGACCCGCTAAACTCGATTAATAATCAATAAATACTCAATTAACACTAAAGCATATGATGATATTAAAACCTAAAATCCAAATCCAAATAATGTATCAATTATGAATACAAGAGTTAAATAAGGATTTAATTCTACACACTGAAAATAAGCAAATAATGTTGGACCAAGGTTGGTTCACTAAAATTGTCCCTTTATGTTTTGATTAATGACCAACCCATTAAGTCGAAGATTTGATGTTAATGAAACTCCTACAAATCAGAAAATGTGTTCGTGGATATGATCGTAGGTCAAAGAAACAATCCGGAGCTGAACCGATTCAC
>JBDJHY010353731.1:0-18694 GCA_039654485.1 Withania somnifera | reverse complement strand
TTGAGTCCTGTGGCATTTAGATAAGTTTTGGAAAAGTTTTTAAGTTTTGAAATTTGGAAGCATAAGAGAGTTGACTAAAGTCAACATTTGGTAATAGCAAACTTCGAATTTCTAAGAGAGTTGACTAAACTTAACATTTGGTAATAGCAAACTCCGAATAAAATTCCGACAGTTTCATTAGCTTTCGAATATGACATTTGGTCTAGATGAATTTGGTTCAGTTCTTGAAGTTCTTAGATGAGTTTTGAGTCATTATTTGGAAATTTGGATATTCTTATGTTAATAGTTGATATCAATCAACATCTAATTAAGATGACCCAATTTGGGTGTTTTGATAATTCTAAAAGTTCCAAAATGTTTTACAAGTAGTTTATATTATTCATTTGTGTTTGGGAGGTCCTGGACGAGTTTTGGGTACTCGTTTTGAGCTTGAAGTTTTTGAATGTGGATTTTAAATAGTATCATTTGACTGAAATAAACTCATTTTGATGTTTGGATGATAGCAGTAGAAGATCCGTATTGAAATTTCAGAATTAACTAAAAAAGAATCAGGTTATTTCGCTATCGTATGAGAAAGTTATGGCCTTTTTTAGAAAAATTTATGGTGTAGAAATTTTTGGTCCATTTATCTGTATATTAAAATTTCAGACTATGTCCATTTGGTATTATGAGCATATTGGGAGTTATAGAGCTCAGAACTGAGTGATTCTTGTGGTATTCTTTCTAGTTTAGTAAGAGGGTTAATATCTATTACTCTTTTTGGCATTCGTTCATGATTTCTTCAGCTATAAATTCTTCATTCGTGAAATTATTGAAGATAAATTGGCATTTTATCGATTCGAACACGCTTTTTGTGAAATTTCATATTTAGGATCCTTACACTATGAGTAAACTGCTTTTATCATAAATTTAATAATTTATCAACTATTTTATTATTTCAAATTGCGTATAAATTTAAAATATGAGGTTTTCTCTATTAAGTCAATGTTCGATAAATTAATAATTTCAAGGTCGATTTTCACTCTATTTTTTCTTAAATTTTTTTTATTTAAACTCCCAAATTATGGCTAACATGATTATGAAATAAAATTTCAGATTTTTCCTTGGAGCTCGGGTTTAACTTTTGACTTGATTTTTTAGATTTGATTTTAAAGTATGGTATTGTGGGTGTTGATAATTTAGTTTTTTATGTAAAACTTATATTTGAATAGATTGGGAACATTTGGAGGTACTTCAGAAGAGAAAGACTGTAACTTGAGTTTTTTTATCCTCCTTAAAGACAAGTTGAGGTTCTCTGGTCTTTATAAAGTGTTGGTGTGCATTTCTTATTTAGTTGATTGTATTGGGACAAAAATGCATGATGATTATTTATATACTTGCATTTACCTTGATGTATGACTTTGACTAATTTGTCTGTCCAATTAATTTGTTGATATTATCTGATATTTGGTGATAACTTAGGTCCAATGATATTTGTTGGCGACTTGAGACTATCTAGTTCCTGGTGTTGATTTGACTACTGTTGATACTTTTTGATATAAATTGAGATTTTGACCGTGTTGGAGGAGCTTGTAATCATTAGTTAGCTGTATGGTCTTCTGTATATTCTTAGACATGATGTTGTTGGTTGGGCTGCTGTATATATATAAATTATTTGCAGGTTGTAGTATTAGGGTTTGATTGGGTGTCAGGAGTGTTTCTCTTTACTTTATACTTAGACCAGCCGAAGATGCTATTGAGTACCATGGTTTTGTATCCACTCCTTGATTTTCTGCACTTTTGTGCAGGTGTTGAGCCCCGAACTTCATGATTTCCTTCCATTGTCAGTTGAGGAGCATATCAAGCATTTTGAGGTAGCCGATTGTCTCTCTATCAACTGATGAAGATTTATCCTACTTTTTATTTTAGAGTGTTTTTACTTTTTGAGACCTTATTTAGACTTTGAATTTTTTTTGTGTAATTCTATAGAGGCTTGCGTACAATGGTAAAGTGTTCTTGAGGATGGTTTATATATGTGGATTTCTACTTATTTAATTCTATTATAGTTTCGTTATGATTTCTATTTTGCATTTAGGTTGGTTTTCGCTTGATTTATCGGTAGTTTGGCTGACCTATAGGGATGAAAAGATAGGTGCGATCACGACCAAATTACTGATCATGACAATATAAGGGATCAACATATTTTTACAGTCATGCTTAAGGGACTATTTTTTCTTCTTTCTTAGGTAAATCCATACTTTTTTTTCACGGTGTCTTTCTTTCCATAATGCTACCATTTGCTCATATCATTGATAGAATTTCATTCAATTTTTATTGAGTCATGGATGAAATTATTTGCATGACCTCTAACGAACTTCAGAATTTTAATGTTAATTAAATTATTTTTCTATATTTTCGAGGTTCATCTAATGATTGACACATTGAATGATTTGAAATTATTGTTCTCAATATGTATGTCAGCTAAAAAACTTTTTAACTATTGAATCCTGAATTTACACAGACCAATCTCTAGTTTGCGAATAGGCCTGGCAGTTGGTGGCATATACTTGCGTAAAAATTGGCGAAGTCAGTTATGACATGGGTAGACACTTCTTGACATGAAAGATTCAATATTATTTATTTGTGTTACCAAACCATGTGATGGTTTTGCAACTTATTTTCTGGTGTGGACTTTCCAAGATTGGAAAAATAAATTTACAATTGACATCTTTTCTATCTCCAGTCCTTGATGTTCATATATGAGTTAATCTGGAGTAGGCCTTCTTGTTTGAGTGCACCGGCCATTTTGTATCTACAAAATGAACTGATTTAATTTGAAAGCTAGTTGTTTTATTTTTAAGAATTTTATTGTAGTAGTTGCTTAACTCTATCATAATCCAAGTTATTTAATGAATTATTTTATTTTTCTTTAAAATATATACAACGAATAGGTATTGACATGTAAGGATACGAGTGATTTGCCATCATCAGTTCTTAGTACTCATTGCACTACTAATACCCCAGTTGTCTATGCTAGATTTACTTCTGGCTCATTGACATCTAGTGAATTGGTTATCAATGTTATGGAAGAAGAGAAAGAATATATATATATATATATATATATATATTGTTCCTATAGACATTCTATCTCGAAGGCCATCACAGAAACATTTAAAGAAAAACAAGATGCTACTGGTTAATCTTGAAAGAATGTTAGTCAATCTACTCGTGATTCCTATTGGCATGAATTTTTGAAAATTAGTCCTCTATTTTAAGGACTTACAAGTAATTTATTTTGTAAATGTCTCTATGTGTTTGTCATTGATAAAAAAAATTTCTTCAAAAAATATATCAATGGAATCCTGTTGAGAATGCTAAAATCAAATGCACTTGGATAAAGGTGACATCTACCTTATAATCTAAGAAAATGCATCATTGATGAAGCTGTACAATCAAACCTAGATTTGTTCTAGATGATACATGAAAAAGATGGAAGAGGAATTGGACCTCTGAAGAATGGTTAAAAAATCTCATATTGCCACTCAAAATCGACGTAGTGAGACTGGTGGTCAAGTACTAGTCTAAGAAAGCATATGTGTGGTTCTAGGTTGACAGTGGAACATGCTATGATATAGGTAAAACATTCAATGTTTTAACACATTAATCTTCTAAAACTCTTATTTCAATATTGTTGCATCTTGTCTATTTTTTTAAATACCCTAAAAGTTATTTTTCCATTCTAGTGCATTTTGACCCTTTTACCCCTCCGCATAACTCATTAGACCAAACTAATTATGGTTCAATGGTCGTATTGGGGGTGGGATGAGTTTGAGTAGTAGATATTAGAGATTTTATGTTTTGAGGCTTTAAGTTCAAAATGAGGAATTATAGGGGCCATTTGGAGATTAGGACCTCGTATAAGAAATCCGTTAGTTTCAACAGCTCTGAAATGTCATTTTTGTTCTTGTTACACATTCATTTCCTATTTTAGACCTTCCATAGCGAGTTTGAGCATTTAAATGGGCTAAAAGTTAGGTTATAGGTTAAATGATTGACTTGGGTCAGCATTCGAGCTTAGAGTACACGGTTGAAATATTTATGGTTCCATTGGATTCGGGAGGTGGAATTTTGTATAGAATGAGGTCTTTTATATTTTTTGTGATTCCTCGGGGCATTTTGGTCATTTTGATGTTTTTAATTAAAAATGGACCCTTAGCTGGTATCGGTTCAAGGAGACCTCATATCCGTATTTTGATGGTTCTATTGAGTCCAAGAATGTTGAAAATAATATGTTTGCATATATGGTTTATCATCATGGGATACTGATCGAATCTTGAGGGTCCATTCCAAGCCATTTATTTCCTTGTGTTTATGTTATTTTGCTGTTGCTATTACAACAACTGATCCTTTTTCACAATCGCATGGATGAGTGTCGCGAGAAAGTGCTAGGAGGTTTTTCATCGTGGTAGCATGAAGCTTGTTGCAATCACCATGAGTGATGAATGAGTGGGTCACAATCACGTTATTTTTGTTTGCAATCAAGATTGTTATTTTTCCTGGGCATCACGATCGCGTGGTGGGAGTCTGCGATCAGGATGTATGCACTATTCACCTGGGTGTTTTAAAGTAAAATGTTCAAGTTATTTCTTCATTTTACATGCAAACCCTGACTTAAAACCCTTACTATTAACAAATTTTATCGAGGTTTTCAAGGTTAATCAATTGGGTAAGTTTTCTAATCCTATTTCCACCAATTCTAAGATACTTGAATATGATTTCACATTAAAATTTCATGATTTTCATCCCCAAATAGTGAGTTAAGGGAAGAACTTGAATTTGATAAAAACTTGAGAAATTTCTATGAAATGGAATGAGTTTTCAATGAAACCTGATATTTGGCATCCCATTGTATTGGGTGACACTATTTTACGATCAAGTTTCGATTTTGACCTAATGGGCCCGAGGTTAGTTTTTACATAAACCTTATTTTCTTGGATTTGGGTATTGATTAGTGTATATTTCTTGTATTCCTTGTTTGATAATTAGATTACACTAACTCGGAAGCTCAAAAGAAGGTAAGCGCACGATTAAGGGTTGTTTTCTTCAAATTAAGGCAAGTTGAGTTATTATGGTCTTTCTATAATTACTTAAAAATTTTTGTTAGTTGTTGTGATTTGGGGATGAATGGTTGTTTGAGGTTAACACTGTTAACGAAAATTGGGCTTAAATGAATTAGTGTGAATTATGTGGAGACTTGATGAGTTATTTTAACTTTGTATGTTCTTCGATTGAATTTTGAATTGGTTGGTTTAAATAGTATATGGGAAAGGATACCTTGATAAGGGAATGAAACTAAATTACCTATTTGTTGATGAAATTACCTTGTTCAATTGTATATATTACTATGAACTTGGAATTGAGTGCCCATGAAAGGTCGTTCTTGTTGATTTAAGATGTAACTTGTGATATTTCCGATGACATTCATATGATCATTTTTTCACTTAGAAATAATTGATTATGAAACAGAGACTACATATTGTGAGCTACTAAAAGTAAGTGGAAATGGCAGTCCGAGGTTTGTTTCAGAGGTCCTGGTTATGTATGGACAACCTAATGCTCTTACCGGGAGGTATAGGATATGGACTAAACAAACGAGGATCATTCTAGTGGTCCAGATATTTTGAGTACATGAACCTCGTGAGTCCCCTATGGGTTCTGACTAATGAGAAATTCCAGTAGGTGTGTAAAGGATATAGACATGCATCGAGTTATATACATATTGCTGCATTCATTCTTTTTGTGGCATCAATTATATGTCCTTACTAGTTGATCCTTTGATATTATCTGATAGTTGTAATCTAATTTATTGAGATTACCTGTAATTGGCTGATTTACTGTGATTATTTGTCATGACCGAAAAATCGAGTTTTGATAGTGTCTACATTTTACTAGTAGACAAGCCTAATCCTGGCCCAGAGCAAATGGCAGTGGGCCGGTACTAAGCGCCGGACAAAAAAGGGAAAGAAGATCAAGAGAAGGAATAAAAATAGAACACAAAAATACACAACTAAACATGACTACCTAGAACCTCGTATCTTGGCTGTAGAGCATCTACATACAAAAAGACACAAAAAACAAACCACAATGGGGAAAGAACTAAAAAATAGCTTTCGTGACTCTAAGTAGAACAAATGTAGAGAAGAAGGAAGACTGGTCAGCATGAACGTCAACTGCTCATCGTATCTCCTGAATAGCACCAAGCTAGTCTGCACGATCACATCCTCCCTAATAACTCATTCTAGGACCTACATCAAGATAAGATGCAGAAGAGCAACATGAGTACCAAAAACAACGAATACCCAGTAGGAATCATAGACCGACAGAGCAAAAGTAATCATAGGTAAGGTAAGGGATGATCAAAAGTAAATAGGGCCATGGCACATAATTTACAACAGGAAAGGAGTAAATACAGTAACAACTAGTAAGTGTGAGGGAGGGTCAGCTATCAATAGGTGCAGTACTGACAAACAAGTATGAATGAAAACCACTAGCAAGGTATAACACATAGACTCAGGCTAAAAGCAAATCATGGCCAAACGCGACATATTCCTGGAGCTCCAATGTAACCGACACAAGGAAGGAAAAATAAGAGAATAAAAAACCATCAACAAGATAAGCTAGCAACAAATACAGCAGGTGTATGAATAGTACTTATCAGAGACAGAAAGGAAACAAGCAATATCTACTAGCAAATAAACCCAACCGGTACCCCGTTCTACCTGTAGGTTCACTCAGGCAACTGAGTAACCCAACAGGTACTCCACCTGTAGTTCTTGAAGAGTGCAAGTCAACACGTAGAGATGCATTGCAAAGGGGTGCAGGAAAGTAAATAAGTGCATGTACGCACCTTCCCTACTACATAACTCTGTCAGGAGTGGATCGACGGAAGCTTACGCATATACATAACCAACCTACCCCAGTATACCCCTCCCTTAGACACGCAACATACCTTAGACATGACGATCTAGGTTAGAGGGTCTGTGGAGGGATCCCACATACACAAATCCTCATAAAAGCAATCAGTGCCACAACAACCAGGACCAAAACTCGGGCTCACCCCATATATTATATCTTAATGGCAGCACAAGTCTAGACTTGTAGGAAAAATCCAAATCTCAGTAAGACCCAACTGCCGTCGTACATGCGATTTCTAGAAATCATGGTGATAGTGAGAAAGTAGCTCCATAATGCTCATAAGTGCAGTCGTGGAAGATATAAATATGTATATGAAGCCAGTTTCTAGTTATTACTATGTCAAAATCAAGTTAACTTTTAAATCGTTTAATGCATGCTCGCTACACAAAATCAGTCAATAGGCTAAACTAGTCTAAGACTGCTAACTAGAATCCATAGGATGGCTGCCAAACCATAGTCACCAGGTATATCCTCTCCTAACCCAAGTACGATCCTGAGCCACGAGTAATTATACCAACAATGCCATAACCGCCCAGAGGGCACCCATTAAGGGCCAAGTACACTCCAATAAAGGGGAAGACATGGAGCTATCATAGCTCAGTCCAATACAACACACTTCTAGGCTCGCACTATGATAGGGCGTGATATCATCATGCAGGATTGCTAACTACCTAGTAAAGCCGTATCTGGATAGGTATAATGTCATCAAATGAGGGAGCTAACTATCTGGTATAGCCGTACCTGGCTAGGTACGATGTCATCATATAGGGTTTATAACTAACCAGTGAAGCCACACTGGATATCTATGGCCCAAAGAGGCCACGCCTGCCCTAATCATACACAATATCTTAGGTAGAACCAAGTATAATCATCCTAAGTAGATCGGCTCTAAAGCTACCAGCCTAAATCAGGGGATAGCTACTACACTCTAATCACTTGTATAATCCCCCAACCTCACTATGTTCCAGAGTCATCAAATAAAAAATACCCACCAAAGGTATTGCTAGTCCCCCAACCACACGATGTTCAGAGTCGACGTTAAACACATAGGTAGGGCGATATAGCCCCAGGTTGAGTAGTTAAGCTACAAGCATGCTAAGTAAGGCATGGGTTAGATGAATAAACATATCAGAACCCAACTAGTAATACCAGCCCTGAGCTAGCATTTTACCATAATATACTACACTAATACCCAGTCTAAAGAAAGTAGCCTATAATTTACCTGGATTCTAGCGTTGTCCTCGAGAAGTGTGACTAAATATCCAAAAACTACGTAGGAAGATCAAAATCATGTGAGGCTAGGAAAAACATAATGAACGTTTCAAGATGAGGAAAACAAGATCCATATTTATATATAAATAGCGGGATCGATATTCAAGCTAAAAAAGGGTCCTAAACCCTACTAGATCAGAGAAAGGAAACATTTATACCAATACGTAGAGCAAAGCTCATATATTATGTGGTATAAATAGGGTTCAAACTAACGGTAGGAATTTAAGATATAAGCTAGGAAACTTTATTAAAATTTTGAAAATGAAGAATTACCCAATAGAAATGATCGTAAAACCACCATAATGAGTTTCTATGGATATAGACTTGGATAAACACCTTCAAAAGCTCTTAAAACACTATGCAAAATCAAAGGAACAGGTTAGATTAAAGTCAAATTTGGAAATCCTTCATGAAGAAAGAAGTATATATAAGGCCACCTATTTATCAGCCACCGAAAAATCGGTCATCTGGCCGATTTATTAACCACCGATTTATCGATCACCTAGACAATAAATTAGTTCCCGCATCCTTCCCTCAGAGATTTGTTTTTGGAAAATTTCAAAAAGGCATACAAAATGGAAATGGAGTCAATTCTAACACTCCATATATGAAATGTTTATGTAATTGTTACTCTAGACTCAATAAAAGCAAAGAAAAGGCGATTCAGGATCATACAAGCTGAGTAAGCCCTAAAAAATCTATAATTGCAAAGGAATTCAAGCAGTAAAACTGCTAGGTTGCCAACCTATCAATCCCAGCAAGTGATAAATGACTTGGGGAAGTTACAATAACTCCCTAAGCCCTTAAAGATTGTGGGAATCATGGAAATGGCCTCGAGGTCCATTAAAATATCGACCACTAAAGAAGCTGTCGTCCACAAAAGTTAAGAAGAACGGGTACCCAAAGTCTAAAACAACAAAAACATGACAACTCACACGATGATTTTCAACGTACACCATCTTTCCTCAATAACTAACTTAAGATGACTGACGCAAACTAACTAGTTTTCCAATCAAGATAACTCACAACAAAATGTACGGGGTCAATCTGGTATAAACGATATGGCACAGAGAAATGGATGAAATAGGGTGTACCGCCACTAACTTTGATGGTAGGTCTATAATATGTAAGGAACCCCACTAATCTGCTCTGTAATCTCATATGGCCCCAATTTAGCCTGAAATTCACAAGTCTTCAGTACTAAACTCAAGAAGTAAAGCCTCAATCTGTATGGCTCCTTGGTATGCTCTATGAAATCTTAAGTCTAAACTTATAATTCTGACTCTCTTTGGTAGCATCTCAAATTAAATGAGGCATTCAAGGTCGAATCTCAAAGCTGCGGTACCCATAAATCTGTGATCTTCAATGCATACAATACATAGCCTAGAATAATACTATTTTATGCTAGGATAATAGTTATTAGGAGAAATATACCCAAGATAAATGCTTCTCTCAGCTACCATCGAAATAAAAATACAAACCCAGAACATGTCCTAGAGTAACTGGATGGTCTACTCAGATAGCCTGCCTATCTGTGGGTGAGATGAAATCAAAGCTTTCGCTGTACCTATGGCATCCGACATAGTTATTGAGAGCCATAAATAAAACCACGTACCCCTTACTGATATAATAGAAGCTGTCAAACCGTGCAAACAAAGAATCTCCCTAACATACAATACAACAAATCTCTTGGCATCCCAAAAAGATAAAATTGGTAGAAAGTGAGCAAATCTGTTCAATCGATCCACGATGTACCATACACAATAATGACCTCTGGAGGTACGAGTGAGCTAAAAAACAAAGTCAATAATAGTACACTCCATCGAGCTGCAACACACTACCTGAACTGTGGTGCTCAGACCTCACCTGCTGGTAGTTTAAGCATCGAGAGTCAAACCTTGAGTGACATCATCTGAATACCAGAATAGCAGCGGTAAAGGGGCTGGTAAGCGCTTCCCGAATAGATTCCTTTCTCTTCCCCGGACACGTCGCCATATACAAATTTATAAAAACCAACATCAACCTCAACCATTAGCCAAAAAAATAAACGAGGACAGTAGCTCACGATGTATCCTGAGGTGTCCAAATAATCTGATCACATTGGCTGTCAGTCTATGGATGGAAAATCAGTACCATGCTATCCTCAGCAAATCAAGATGTGAATCAGGTAGCAATGTCTGAAGTAATAGGAACCAGAATCTCACATAAGAAAAAGACAGCCCAAACATAAAGGTAACAAGATCTTCTACACATCTCCACTATGCCTAAACATATGGAATATCTGGTATAATGGGCCTTGCAAGGAATGGTATGAATCATATCATTAACTCTGGAACTTCATGTACCAATGACTACCCATATCCTTCCGTTAAAAATGAATGAAACCATGTAGAAGAGATCCCAAAACTATGATCTCCTCAGGTATAATCGACTACCAGCATCACAAAAAGGTAACTCATATCGACCGACAATTAACAACACCAGGTACGACAAATGGTGGCTGACTTTTTCTATAAGTTCAACCCTACTCTTTGCCTAGAACTAAAACCAAGGTGAATATATGAACTCCAAACATCAAAATAATCCCATCAAATCCTAAAATCAACCAGGAATCAACCTGAAAGTCATCTGAACCACAAGGAAACGACCACCCCAAGGTACCCTGCCATATTACCAACACACTGATAGTAGCCTCAAGTCAATATTATAAGCTTAGCTGCCATCATCTCATAACAAAATAATGTAACAACCAAGACACCGAGTCATCCAAAAGACCAATGCCTGAAACTAGTGATCATCACAAACCGAGAACAAGGATAAACTCCAACTACTCATAACCTTCTAACGTTAAGCTCCCCTAACTCCAAACCTGAATGCATATAGAATTTAACACAAGGAAATAAATCATGAAACTGGACCACTAACTTGTATAAACCAACCATTAGTCAAAACACAAGAAATTGCAGAAAAAACCACATCCATATTTATTTATGAGGATCAAGCCTGCACAGTTGCATCAATTGACTTAGACCGGAAATGAATCACAGGATCAGGTGTATAAAACCCTCTAGGATACCACAACCTTGATCCACCACTAAAGAAACACTGCTACCTACTAGAATAGCTACATGACTATGGACACAAAGATCAACTACAAACAACCACAATTGAGGGAACAAAAAAGATAATAGCCAACCCTATTTAAGCCTAACATGGGCGAAGGTTAAAGATGACACTCTAGGAATCACTCCATAATCAGAGAAAATAAACAGAAAGAAAGAGGCATTTACTCACAAAGACTACTCGCTCTGGTTCCCCAGTACCAACAAATGGAAATCACGAATAGTAGGGGTCACAACCTAGAGCTACCAAGAAGCTCATGGTCGAGAAAGATCACTATCAGAAAACAAGGCATTTTCCCATAAGAATGAAAAAATTGCGGACCTGTAATGCTAGTAAACACCCCCGAGGGACTATCTGTCTAACCTAAATGTAGAGAAATCTCAATAGGAAAGGGCCTAAGGACCCCTATCAACCTAATGAGATACACTATTCAAGGTTAAGGTATAATCTCAATAAACTCTTATGTATCCAAGGAGAGCAGGGCAACCTGCCCATGCCCGACAAACTCACTAATGCCACCTACCCTAGAAGGCCTAATTATTTTATACCACAACATCTACAGGCTAAACTATCTACATAAATCAAATCCCTCACTAGGATCCACCACTAAAAAGTTTTTTTCTTATACACGGGAAAGAAAAGTACCCTATAAATGAATCCATTGTTCAGGGTAGAACAAGGCGAGGGTGATGAAATATCCTACGATATTATTAGGCACACCTAACAAGGGAACTCTGCCCCTGAATCATAGGACCACAACCTAACAAGTAATCAAAGCCACCTCCCTGAACTAACAGACAAAGCTCATCTCTCCCATCAAAATCACAATCTAGGTGCCACCAAATAGTTACATAAAAGAGGCCCAAAACATCATGGCTAATAGTATAGATTAATCCTAGTCTACAATACCACATCAACAAGGGTAGGTTCACTCAAGCTAACAAAGATAAATCAAGCGAGATGTCAGCGTCATTCCCAAGTCAACATAACCCAACTAGGTAGGGAATAAATTAAAACTGCATCATAAATAGAGCTCGTAGGTAGCTCAACTGAACACCCTACCCCACAGCCACAACCAAAAGGTGAAGAACCACACTAGAATACTCTACCATAGAAAATATTGAGCCCTATGCAAGAATTAAAAAATTGCTAATACCACTATCCACTCTAATTGACTACTAAGGTAAGGCTGCAATCACTATTGACTACATGGATCAGTATTTTGGAAACCCCATTTGATCAATTACCACACTCATAACAACATTATACTGCTCTAACTAGGACCACACTAAACTACTATGGCCACTACAACCCTGCGAACCTGAAGATGCTCCCCTGATGGGCTTATTACTCTTAGTACCCGGGCCCTTGTCTATTGACTAACAAATACTTGAACTGACTAACTGGACTAGCCCAACTGAATCTATTGTTGCCACTGAGATCACTTTCTATCATATCATTCACTCATAAATTAGGTACCATTGGAATTATTCTAAGAACTCAAAGGAGGATTTTGATGGGCTGGGATCAAACTCTGTCTACTTTGCCTTAGGTTTTATAGCAAATGAACCTTGGGAAATGGGCTATCTAGGGCCTTACGTATAAACCCCCAATCTATCAGAACCCCCATACTTCATCCCTATATTCTCGAGATAAATCACAACCAGCCCTCATCACCCGATAAACTTCTTGACCACTAACTCGTAGGTCTCACGACAGTCCTAATCCACAACTGAAAACTATCTCATAATCGGCTTGAGGGTATGTCCTGCTTCTACCAATTACTCTGGCATCATACAGAGTGGTCAAACTAATTCTCTGAAGACATTTGAAATCCATCCATACCTCGTAACATACACTATTGGGATATTTCTAGTCATCCTAACAAATGATTCCGCATGGTCCCACACAGTCAATGACCCCTACAAACAACTGATCAAATGCATCTTTAATCAATACTTCTCTCACGACACCACTAGTACTTTTGAATGAATTCTGACGCTCTACAGAACTAGCATGGTAGTAATCCCTATTGGAATCCAAATAACCCTACACTTTATATCTGATATTGTAGTCTTCTAGCACTCAATTTCAATTATGAACTCTGAAAACTCACATGGATATCTTACTGGTGCCTACCAAAGGCCTCTTTCTTTCTATCAAGAAAGAGTAAAGCCATAACATAATGAACATAAAACACAAGTAAGGAGTCAAGAAGTGAGAGTCTTTTCTAAAAAATGGCCTATAGCCTCCTGAAGATAGGATACAAACACTTGCGTACTGATCCGAGGCACTCTATCAAACACTTGCTCCTAATTTTAGAGACATCGAAGAACCTAAAGCTCTGCTACCAATTTGTCATGACCATAAAATCAAGTTATGATGGCGTCTATATTTCAACTTTATACAAGATTAATCTCGACGCAGAGCAAGTGGCGGTGGGTCTGTACCAAGCACTAAACATAAAGAGAATGAAAATGAAGAGAAGGATTAGAAATAGAATACAAAAATGCACAATTGAACATAACTCCCCAGAACCTAGTATCGTGGCTATAGACATCTACATATAGAAAATATAAAAATACAACCCATAATGGGAAAGAACTAAAAATTACCTTTAAACTCCAAGTAGAATAGTTGTAGAGACATAAGAAAGTCTGTCCAGCATAAAAGTCAATTACTCACTATATCTCCTGAATAACATAAAGCTAACCCATACAATTGTTTCCTCCCTGACAACTCGTATTAGGACCTATATCAGGAAAAAATATAGAAGTATAGCATGAGTACTAAAAACAACGAGTACCCAATATGTACTAAAGGCCGATCGGGAAAAAGTAAGATTAGGCGAGGTAAAGGCCGATAAAAAATAAATAGGGCAGTGGCACTTAATATACAATAGGAATGGGGTAACTACAGTAATAGCTAGTAAGTGCGAGGGAGGGTCAACTATCAGTAGGTGCAGTACCAGCTAAAATGTATGAAGGGAAACCACTAGCAAGGTATAACAAATAGACTCAGACCATAAGAAAATCATGACCAAATGTAACAGATACCTGGAACTCCAACATAACCAGCATAAGGAAGGACGAATAATAAAATACAAAATCATCAACAAGATAAGCTAGCAGCAAATAGAGCAAGTGCACGAATAACACCTGTCATAGAAAGAAGGGAAACAAACAAGCTTTACTAGAAAATAAACCCGATCAACTCCCCATTTTACCGATAGGTACACTCTGAAAACCAAGTGACCCAATAGGTACTCCCCCTAAAAGTGTTAGTCAACGCGTAGAGATGAAATACAAAAGGGTGCTAAAAAGTAAATAAGTGCCCATACACACCCTCCCCGTTACATGACTCTATTAGAAGTGGACCCATGGGAGCTTCCCCGTATACTAACTCAACCTACCTCAATATACCCTTCCATAAGCCATTCCACATACCCCAGACATGGAGACCTAGGTCGGAGGGTCCATGGAGGGATCTAATCCTATATCCAAGAATCTTCAAAAAAATCCAGTCGTGCCATAACCATCAGGGCCAAAAGGTCAAAAATCAGACTCAACCCGTATATCGTATTTCAGTGGAAACATAAGTCCAATCTTTTAGGAAAAATCCAAATCTCAGTAACACCCAACTACCACCGTATAGGAGATATCTAGATATCATCGTGATAATGATAAAATAGCCTCAAGTTATGTGAGAAAATAGCTCCATACTGCTCGTGAGTGCAGTTATGGAAGATATAAGTACATTTATGAAACCGGTTTCCACTTATTACTCTATCAAAATCAAGTTACCTTTTAAAATGCTTAAAGTATGCTCTCTACAAAGAATCAATCAATAGGCTAACCTGTCAAAGGTTACCGAGTCCTAATCAGAAGGTGTATCCCACCCTAGCCCAACTACGATACAGAGCTAGGAGTAATCATACCAACAATGTCACACCTGCCTAGAGGGCACCCATTAAGGCCAAGTACACACCCATATAGGTAAAGACATGGATCTATCATAGCTCAGTCTAATATAACATAATCCCAGGCTCATAACAGGATAGGAATTAATATCTTCACATCGGACTTCTAACTACACAACAAAGCCATATTCGTCCAAGTTTAATGTCATCACATATGGCAATAAACTATCTAGCATAACCAGACCTATCTAGGTATGATGTCATCACATAGGGCTGCTAACAAACCAGTAAAGACATAACCATTTATCTATGGTCCCAAAGGGGCCATATTTCCCTAATCACACATAATATCTTAGGTAGAGCACAGAATAATCAGCCTACCTAGATCAGCTCTAAAGCCACCAGCCTAAATTAAGGGATAGATACTAATCTCTAATCACTAGTATAATCCCTTCCGCAACCTCACTACGTTCCAAAGTGAACATATAAGTAATATGCATAAAAAATAGTAATACTCCGCCAACCACACTATCTTCCAGAGTCGGTGTTAAATATGCGGGTAGGGCGATATAGCCCCATGATAAGTAGTTAAACTACTAGCCAGCTAAGTAGGCCATGAGCTAGAAGAATAAGCATATGGGGGCCAGATAGTAAGCCCAACCCCGAGCTAGCGCTTTACTATACATATAATGCACTTATACCAGGATGAAGAAAGTAGATTGTGGCATATCTAGATTCTGGAGATGTCCTAGAGAAGCCTGCCCAAATATCCAAAAATCACATAAAAAACTTGGAATCATTTGAGGGTAGAAAGAATATAACCCACGTGTCAAGATTAATAAAACAAGATCCATCTTGCTATATAAATAGCGAGGTCGAAATCCAAGATAAAAATGGGTCTGTAAACCCTTCCATCTTAGAAAAAGGAAATATTTATACCAACACATAGAGCATAAATCATACATTATATGGTACAAAATAGGGCTTAAACTAACGGTAGTAATTGAAGATATAAGTCCAAAAACTTAATTATAATAGAAAAAATAAAGACTTACCTGATAGAAATGATCGTAGAACTGCCATAATGAGTTTCTATGGATTAAAACATGGATAAAAACCTTCAAAAGCTCTTAAAATACTCTGCAAGATCAAAAGAAAAGGCTATATTTAAGTCAATTTTGGAAAACCTTCATGCATAAGGAAGTATATATAAGGCCACTGACTGACCGCTAAATAAATCATTTGGTTGATTTATCGGCCACCAATAAATTAGTCATCCGGCCTATTTATTAGCCATCAATAAATCATCACCGAGCTAATAAATTGATTCTCGTGTCCTTTCTTGACAGATTTATATTTGAAAATTTTAAAAAGGCACACATAATGGAAATGAAGTCTAATTATAACATTTTATTTATGGAATTTTTATGTAATTGATACTACAGACTCAACAGAAGCAATAAAAATCTGATTCAGGGTCGTACAAGCTAAATAAGGCTAAAAAACCTATAAATATAAAGAAATTCAAATCATAAAACTGTTAGGGAGCTAACCTATTGGTCCCAACAAGTCATAAATAACTTGGGGTAGTTACAATAAAGTCTTAAATTCTTAGAGATCATGGGAATTATGCAAATGATCCTGAGAGCCATTATATTAACCTTTGTTATCTAATTCATTGGGACTACTTGTTATTGACTACTTACTTGTGATTACCATGTTAGCAATTTCTGTTGATGCCTAACTTACACTATTTAATGGGCTACTTTTGTAGTCTCAATTCTATTGGGTTATAGTATAATGGAGGATCAGTTGGTAATTAGAAGTTTTTGTTTTCAATTTAAAGTTAAACCAACTGAGGATGCTGCTAAGTACCCTTATTTTGTAATCACTCCTTGCTTCTTTGCACTCTTGTGTAGGTGGAGATCCCCAGACTTATCATTTATCATGTCTCCCTACCAGTCCTAGCTTATATTGAGGTCTTTTGAGGTAACTGATCGCCCCTTCGCCAGTTGCAGCAGATGAATCACTTATATTTATTTTATTCCAACATCGTTACTTTATAAAGATTATGTACATACATTTTAGACTATTGTATTTAAACTCATAGAGGCTTGTGAATGGTAACACCTGACCCTTTGGGGTTTTACTGTCATTTATATATATATTTACATAGTTTGACTTTCACATCATTAGTGTTATTGTAGATTTACTTTCACTTTCACCTTATTATATTTATTTAGATTGACTTATCGGGTTGAGAAGGTAGGTGTTTTTGAGTAGATCTCCATGACAGTGTCTGATAGTACAAGGTTCACCAAGTTCTTGAGGTATGTTCTTCAGATGGTTTTTGATATGTGACATGTTCGTGTCAAACCTCTATCCTTATTTGATCTAGGTAGGGAAAGAAACTATGTTGAGTAGTGATATGGACAATGGTAGGTTGATGGTCCATTTGGAGCAAAAATAAAGGCCATAATTAGAGAGAATCATTAGAGTAAAAAGGCTAAGACTATCCATTCTGAGTTCTATCCAACCCAAGTAAGGTGGTGGTCATAGGAAGCAACAACTGAGTTATAAGGGACCATCCCATTCTTATTTCAATTCCCCTACTCAAAACTCCAGGAAGCTTCAAAGTAGTGTAGGTCAATTTAGACATCTTCTTAGGTTAGTATGATAGAAGGGCACACCTTTTTGATATGTGGCAGGTATGGTAAGAATCATAGGGGTCAATGTTGTTTGGGTCAGGATGGGTGTTTTGGATATGGACAGACTGGCCACATTCTTAAGGATTGCCTTTCAAATGGGTATTTTGGTTGTGGCAAGATAGGCCACAGGATTAGGGATTGATCCATGGATAGGTACGGATGGTGGTGGAAATGGCAGAGTATAGAGTACCATAGCAGTAACACAAAAAACATATCCAGCTCAGCAGGACATTTTTGAGTAGGTCAATTCCCCTATTTAAAGCACCTGATTTTAGGGCATGACAAGTTGGAATCGTATCCCTAAGTTTGTAGGTCCCTCTGTTCACAAGATAAGTTTAGTAGAATCTTGAGGATTGGTGTGGAGATATCCATTACCTATCTTTTGGAAGGCTACAAAACTCAAAGAAAATATCTCATCATTCTTTCATTCATATTTAGCATAATCATTATACGCGTACTGAGGCCTTGAGTGTTTTCGTGACAGATAGATGAGGACCAGAACTTCAGTAGATAGGGTTGATAAGCCCTGGGATTTACCTGAGTCAGCTACTAGGTGTTGAGGAAGGGTAAGAGTAAGGGGCCAAGGTAGAGCATGAGGTAGGTCTAGAGGGGCAACTCCAACTATGGGTTGAGCCAGTAAAGCTTCACCTGAGCTCGAGATGGATACAACTACAGAGAAAATTCCTTAATAGTATGTTATAGCCCCTGTGTTATAGGA
>JBDJHY010353624.1:0-18694 GCA_039654485.1 Withania somnifera | reverse complement strand
GTGGAGGAAGACTACATTAAATGCGGAAGTATATCAAAAGTAGAGATAAAAATAATACTGTTTGCAAGGAGTAAAGAATAACATAAGCTACATAAAATCCGGTATGAGTGTCAAACGAACCACTAAGTACAGAAATGATAAAACTAAAGTAAGTGCAGTATTACTTTGTCTCTAAACAATAATGGAGATCAATAAAATATAAGTCCGAAAGGAATTAGGAATAAGCCAGATGCCAAGCTCACTCTGAATCTCCGATGTGAATAAGATTTGAATGAACAACTGTCTGTATCACGAACGGAAACCTACACTCTAATCTGCACATATGCAAGTGTAGTATGAGCACAAGTTGCTAAAGCAACTCGTACCCAGTAGGCTTTGAGGGACAACTGAGAGCATAACAATAATAAGAGCAGTAAATAACAAAGTATAAGAAAAAGGGTCACAAAAACAAATAGTACAACTTGGGGAAACTAGCAACTCAAATACGAATCAAGTGTCACATAGACTGATATTGCTAGCTACTCACATACAGGATAGTAGGTAATGAAAGAAAACATACCCAACATCCTTGCAACAACATATGTGAAATATAACACAATAAATAGGAATCAAAGAAGATAGGAGTAGAGCATGGTCGGTATACTAGTAAGCTCAAGTGAAAGGATAAACAACTGAATAAGAGTGTGGAAGGCACTAATTCCACATAACATGAAACAATAAGTAACGAATAAGGACAACTATGAAGTAATACAGGTAATAAAGTAAAACAATTAAATGCTAGTAAGTCCTCCAGAAGGAAGTACAGTGTACACCAATAAACACGCTCACTATTGGTTCCCCAGCACACGCGCAAGTGTATGCATTTTAACAAGTAATATATTGGCTTTGCGAGCAGAATGTCGAACCCACAAGGACTTGAAATTGTGAATTAGTTTCACTAAATAATTCGTATAAGGACTTAATATATAGTGATATTTGATAGAACAAGATAAGAGTTTGGAGATTTGTATAAGTCTGAATTAACTAAGGGAAAGAAGTGAGACCTGGGAAAAAACAATCAAGCAAGATTAATATGAGAAAATATCCCAGGACTATGGCATTACACACACACACATATATGGAATTTACTTTGATAAAGACACTTGTTCCTTTGATTGTTGATTTACGGGGTAAAGTTATGACTAGGGATTGATAGTCCTCTAGTCACCAATTACTTAAGCAACAACTACTCCGATTAACATGTGTTGTTTAACTCTCACAAAGGCATTATCACTTTCTTCCCTATTTAAACCAAGCGAAGCACTAAGTGATTATGTCTTAGTCACTAGTTATGTTGTTAATCTCGGATTAGGGTCATCAACATAAGCACACTCCTATTACTCCCAATCACTCTTAAAATTATTAGATTCAATAAACCTAGCAACCCTAAAGTTGATTCTAATAGCGGCCAAAAATTAGAAATGCAGTTATTATAGAGTAAAAGAACAATCAATTATATGAAATAAATACTTTATATCAAATCATATCCATCTATGGTGTGAAAACCATAAGCCCCAGAACAAGGGTGTTTAGCACTAAAACACATATTCAATTTGGAAAATATAATTAAATAATATCGTACGAGAATTGACTGGGAAGATTCACCCTATGTTGCTTTTATATGTCCCTTGACTTGTGGTATTTTTAATCCCCAAGTGCTACACCTTCCTCCCAATATGATAGCAAATCCCCTTGATAAAAATTATGATAATTTCCCAAAAATTGCCTCAAAACACCTCTTAAGTCTTACATGGGTACTTTTGTGAAAAGACCAAATTGCCCCTATTAAACCTATTCAGAAAAGGCATTCTGTCGCCGTCAAAATAAAGGGGATCACAATAGTGTTCATGTCGTGATCTCTATTGTGATGGACCCTTTATCATGATGTGATCACTATCGTGATGAGGGTAATTTTGCTGCACTCTCGCCTACTCCTGCTGGCTTGCTTTCCAACTTTCTCTATATTATCTAAGTTCCCAATAAACTTGTAAAACTGCTAATCACATTTGTTAGTGGTGCTTACACATAATTACTACCGAAACATCCACCAGTCATGCAATATCCTCAAAACAAAGATAAATTATAGAATTAGGTGGCTCTATGGAAGGTAAAACTTCCTAAGATCACTCACTATAGGCCTTGCATCTCAGCCAGGGTACACTAAAGAAAGAATGTGCATAAAGTAAACACAATTCATGAAGTGACCATCCTGCATACGCATCTCCTTCAGTACCCATAAGCCCAGCACAAAGAACCCATGGAAGGCTACCGTAAATTTCCCGATGTATAACAGTGTATTTTATGCTAAGTGTTGGAGGTAACATCTACCGTCCTGGTTGCTGGAGGGTGGATCTCATCAGCTAGGTCTTCTTTAATGCCCCTCCCTCTCAAAAATCCTGTAACTAGTCCTCGAAATCTATAGCGCCATTTACGGCTACGTTGGGCCTTGTGCATTTTTGATAGTATAATACCCCCAACATTAAGCTCCATGCAAGTCATTAAAGCATAAATGATGCAAATTCACATACGAAGGATTTTGGTATAGTGGTTGAGGGGCAACAAGAAGTGGTTGACAATCTTCAACCAACACCGTACCTCCCCGTTGAGCTGCGAGAAAGGGAGAGCTGCATGGCGGTCCCTGGCATCTCAGATCCATTGGGCTTGAGAAGTAGGTCCACATAAGGTGTGCCAAATGTATTGGTAGGGAGGGAAACACCATAAGTGTCGCAACAACATTATATCAGCTTCATCATTAGTGACCAAAAGGTTATTAATCGCTGCAGCAGTCCACCATACAATGTGCCCCCACCACTATCTTACTAGTCATGCACGAGTTCCAGTTGGCATTGAACTCATGAACCATGTCCACATTACACTCACCCAGATTCTCAATGATAAACTCCATCCCTAACTGCCAAATCCAGGTGAGAATGCAGGGGAACTCTGCTGCCAGGAGGTTTCTATCAATTCTCTCCACCGACAAATACTTGGCCACAGTGTTCTTCTTAAACCACTTGTGACCCATCTCCTCAACAGCCTTAATCCCAAAACGATGTCTGCGTATCCTTGGCATAGTCCTATGTGGTGGCTGCACCTTTTAAGATGGTCGGGCCCTTTTAGGGCAGCCCTTGAGGAACTTCCTCGTGGTGTAAAAGATTTAGGCCACACTATCCTGCAAAATAAACAGCGTGAGCAAACCCAAACAATGGATACATCCACACACTACACGACAAAAATTAACCATACAAAATAAAGCAAATCGAGTGCCAACGTAGGTACATCAGACTTCCCCACAATGCCACAACTAGAACACTAAAAGATACATATTAGGCGTAGTAGTGACACCTTACTTACAAGACACAACAAAATAGGAATTGACAAAGATACAATGACATTATGCAATGACACTATGGCAACAACATAACCAACACCACGCCAAACACTCATATCACCACACAATGTTCAACCAAACATCATGATAAGCAACCCAAAACATATGATTAACAACCCTTCCCTTCAACATGTACACATAGACCAAAGTGATCTAACTACATGCTAAAGAGGGTCATTTATAACCAATGCATTCGAAAAATTCAACTCGACAAGCTTCCCCCTTTACCATGTCAACTAACCATTTCAATTGAACCATGTTAGTTAGGAAAAGCAAACCACAATTGTAACTTGTCATTGTTAACTAAGAAAATTCAAACCAACAAGTACAACTCACAATGACATGTCACAATTTCAACCAAATTGTAACTCCACAATAGAGACTTCAATCATATCCATCAATAAATTTGACGCACAATTTAAACTTAACATTGTTAGATCAGCAAAGGCAAATCAACATTGTAACTTGTCAAAGTAACTAAGCAAATTCACCCTAACACCTACGACATAATAATGCATAACAATAGCAAGTCAAAAGTTGTGGCTCAACAACATCAGCCTTACACTTTTCAATCTAGTGCATTGCCCTTCTCCCCCCCCCACCCCCACACTTAAACAAGTCAATCATACAGCATTAAAAAGCACAATGCTATACATTAACAGCCCATGAACGCACATTAATTAGAGACGAAAAGGAGTGAAAATAAGAGAGACATACCTTATAGTTGTTGAAGATGGGGAAGATACTTGAGGAGGAAAGAATCTAAGACAAAAAGAAGAGGGGAAATCGTTTGGGAGTTTAGGGTTTTGGGGAGGTTTTAGCCGTTTAGGAATTGGAATGGGGAATAAAAACGGATTAGGGTATTAATAGGAAGTTTTTTGGGTTAGGTTATGAGTGAGTTTTAATAAAATACCCGACCCAAAACACTTCATCACGTTATGATCGTTATCGTGATGGAGTGTTTGTTAAACAGAATCCCATCATAATAAGCATCACGACGTGATGTTATCGTAATAGGAAGTTTTGCTTAACAGTTTTCCATTATGATAAGCATCACGTCATGATACTTACGTAATGGAACCATCAACTTCCAGTGTTTCATCATGACAAAAATTAGGCACCGATATCTACTATATGAGAACCACCCAACATGTACTAGAAATTGAAGTAATAATAGGATGATAGCATAATCAAGGATAGAACATGCAGAATTCTAGTAAAATAAAAGAAATCCCTAAAATCTGGTATATTAGTAAATGATCCTCTAAGAAATAAATACAAAGTCTAATATAAATACACAGCTTGTTCTAGAATATAAAATAAGTAACAACAATATAAAGGGAAAGGATAAATTGAGTTCTTAGATGCTGGAGGTCACTCTCTACCTTAGAATATGAATAGCAGCACGAACATCAGGAATCACACTGCTCACTCATACTTCAATCTACACCAGGAAGATGCAGAGTGTAGTATGAGTACCAAACTACTAAAGCAATCGGGTACCTAGTAGGAATTATCAACTAATTGGAACATATAAGATATAAAAGCAGTAAATAGAAAATAATAAAGAAAATAAGTAATAGAAGTCAACAATACAATTATAAACAGGTAAATCTAGCTACAGATAATATAGAAGTAACAAGAAAAAATATAGGAGATAGTTAACAACAATAATAGGAGAACTCAGACAAAGAAGTGAAAGCTTACTTGAGTCCTTGCAACAACAATTAAGTAAAATTGATAAATAAGGGTGGTGTACCAGTAACCCAATAAAAGACAAAGGAAAAAGGCATGATAGATGGAACCCACATATAAATAGATTCCACCAGGATTCCAAAATAACTACCTCGTAAAACCCAAAAGTAAAGAGCATAACAAGTAATAAACAAGTCAAGACAAATAGGTAAAGCTCACCTAGTGGCACTCCATCCCATCATAAGGTAAATCCAAAAATACATGTGCATAAAGTAACATAAATATGAATGTAATGGTACTAGTGTCTCCATAATATTGTACGCTCATTCCCCGATATTTATATGTCTGGTGGATAGGATGCATGGAAGACCACATCAAGTTTCCTATGTTGGAGCGCAACCTCTATTCCCTATTTTAGGTTCCATGGAGACTGCAACCGCATACTAACTCATAACCATCATATCAAGGGTCTTAACACATGTACCCCTGGATCACTAGATCTTAAATTAATCGAAAACTCATTATCCATGCCTAACTACGTTTGGAGTAAAATCAGGAGTTGGCTAATATTCAGCATCTGATATCAGACCGAAGCTATAAGTTCTAGAAAGGTCATAGTACTCGGATCCAATTTTTTTGTCCTGGACTAAAACAAGTAGAGAACATGTGTATCGAGTGCCCAATCGACAATCAGATCTTATAACCATATGAGAAAACAGTAAGATAACTTGAGTAGATATTCCATTAACCAATAAATTTTATATCAGTATTAGCCAATAATATCAAAATATCTTTGATCAATTTTCATTATCAAAATCGTAAAGTAATACCAGTCAACAATATATAAAAATAGGCCCACAAGCCAATCAATATCTGAAAACAAGCCCTTAAGGAAATGCAAAGTTTCAAAATCAATACTATTGGTACCTCGAACATAAGAAAGTACAAACCAATTCATAAAAATCTTAGTTTTGTGATGATGACATGCACAAGAACAATCAATAGATCATGGAAGATCTTGTTGAACTTACACAAGCTTGGGATCACTAAAACACATAATCATAAGTATCCACGTCCAAGACACATAGACCCTACTCATAATCCTACCATTTATGTGCGTGAGTCAGTGCAAACCACTCAGGATCACAGGGTGAAGTATAATCATATCACAATGTAAAAATTAAAGATAAAAATTAAATTAAAAGAGCAGACATGGTCAAGGGTACCAACCTAACCTTCCCAACCCAAGGATGCTAACTAGTACTATTATTTCCTATAAAATCCAAGTCCAATATCATTAGCTATAGCCTACCTATAGTCCAGAGATAAGCTCGTAAATACTGAGTAGAAGGTAGCCTAGATAGTTCTTACATCTTGAAAAATGCACAAACAAACTCGAAGATCAGGAAACTAGAAAAATAATAATTTATATATTAATACAAGTCAAACGATATCCCCAAAGTTATGATTATAGCCGGAGTCAAAATATGGATCAAAATGGGCTCCTGAACTCAAAACTCTAAAGGAAAGGTACAAAAATATTTCCCAAACCATACGAAGATCATACCCAAATTTTGGAGCTAAGGCAAGTAAGAATTAATCTAGAATTGAAGAAATAAATTAAGGAAAGAAGTAGGAGATATTTTGGAATTTATTGAAGAATTTCAAGGAAATTTGGGTAAAAACTTATCAATTAATAAAGAATAAATGGTAAGAAGTATTTCCCGTATTTCTAAAGTTCAATAATAAAAACCCATGAATTTTCAAGCTCAACAATGGGGGTTTAGGATGAAGAAGAATGGAAAATGAGCTAAAATATCACGTTTGGGGTCTTTAAATAGTTGGAGGAAAAATTCACTTCACGATCACATCTAGGAGACTATGATCGTGAAGCAGGAACTCCAGAGGCATATCGATCGCGAGATAAACACCATGATCACATAATGGTCAATGGAAGAGATAAAACTATCACGATCGCAAGACATCGACCGTAAAGGTTATAGACTATAACTTTATACGATCACGTGGATGGGACCGCAATCGTGAAGACTAATATTTTGGCACTAGGTACAAAAATTCAAATAAAATTTTGGATTTCAAGTGACGGTTCAGAATAGGTTTGGAATCGGATGAACACAAACCGAATATGCAACATATATAGAAACAACATTCTAGACTCGAAGACATAGATGAAATTTTAATATGATGTTGTTTTAATGAAATGTTGAATAAAGTCAACCCTCAGTCCAAATTACATAAACTACATATAAGTATCTAAAATGAGCTTAGATAACCCGAGGGTCGAACAAATATCTCACCTAATCCAAACTTGATATTTTAGAGCTAATGGCGCAGTCAATTTTTCAATTCGAGGCTCTGATAAACAAATGTCAATCAAAGTCAAAAATTTGAATCCTAAAACACATAAGCACATTAAATGAAATAAAAGTGCAATGAAGGCTTCCGAAATCAAACTAAGAGTCCATATAGATCAAAATCCACATTTTCGAGCTAACGGAACTATCAAAATTAAATTTTGAGATCGTTTTCAAAGATTATTGACTGGAGTTAATGATATCAAAGTTAAGGCTTTATGATAGGTAAATAGACATAACAACTAAATGAACGACTCAAAAATCGAACCACCAGTCCCAATAAGTCATAAATTACTTAGGAACACTACGGAAAAGCTCTAAGATGCAAGAAATACAAAAGACATAAAAATGACCGAAAGGGTCATTAATAATTTGCACATATTTAAAATCACCTCTTTATTATTCATTCTGAACTAGATCTCTCCCTTCGTCATATTCAAAAGTAACCCTTCAATGGCCAAGAATGGTCATTCTAGAATGATGGGCACCTTAAAAAATCTACCTTACAATCAAGGATCACAAAATTAGCTTAGAAAAATAAAGGTCTCAACCTTCACCAAAATATCATATAATATGCCCAAAGGCTTTTTCACAGTGCAATCTGCCATTAATAACCACATATTTATAGGTTTTGGGGGGGCTCCCAAGCCCAATTGCCAGAATATAACAAGTGACATAAGATTAATACTTGTACCCATATCACACAAAGTCTTAGAAAAATTAAATTCCGAATAGTGCATGGAATTGTGAAAGCACTAAGAGCCCCTTCTTCTAGACTAGAGAATAATGGTGCAGATTGTTTGCAGACTCAAAACTAATTGTTCTATTCTGGATGACGAGCTTATTCATGAACTTGGCATACCCTTGAATCTGATCTAACATCTCTACCAATGGTATGTTCACAAAAAACTACTTCAACATGGACACAAATTTATGGAAATTTCTAGCTTCCACCTTCTTCTTCAAGCACTATGGGAAGGGAGGTGAAGGCCTAGGAATATGTCTCATAGGCTTTGAAGCTTCCGTGTCCTTTCCCTTAACAATAATAGTCCCATTAACATTAACAAAATACTTTTTATCATCATGCTTGCTCTCCTCATCTATAATCTTCTCCTCTACTTCAGTCAACTCTTTTTGTTCAGCATCATCAACAATAAACCCTTTATCATCTACAACATCAACTGTTTCTTAATGGATCAACTAGTTTTTTCCCGACTCTAAGTAGTTATAGATATGTAATTGATATTATTTCTTAGATTGAGAGTAGTGTCACCATGTAAGAAACCCTTCTACCTCTGATTTATAGAAGATGAAAGTTGGCACACTTGAGTTTTTAGTTATTTTAATGCAATGGTATGAGAGTCAGCTAACAGTGCCACATTAGATACATCACCCCACATCTTTTTTATTAATTTATTAAAATACTCTACCTTCTTCGATACTTGTTCAATCATCTCTTTAATTCTATAAGATTTTTGTGATGAACAATCTCTATCTTTTGAGGGTACTACAATCCACGGTCCTTATGATAGTAATTTCTCTGATAATCATCCTTACAATACTGATTCTTCTGGTAGCTATCCTTTCTGTATTTTTCTCTTTCCTTGTAAAAATTATGGCCTTGGTTACCCTTGCCTTGGTAACCCTCCTCTTTAAAATCAGTAAAACACCCCTAATATTGATCAGCCTTCTCTTTTGAATCCACAAGATTCTAAGCATTAATCCACGTCAACTACTTGGTGTCTAAATCAATATGTACCTTTAATTGGTCCATATCCAGATCATGATCTTCATCTCTAATATGTTCTCAATAGACATCTAATAATGGGTTTGTCCAAGTTCCATTTTTGTATCTCTCGTATGCCAAGCTTTATTTGTCTTTATCATCTTATCAACAAATTGTCTCTATAGCAAGCATACGAGAGTACATTATCCAAACAATGGTTAGGACACTGCTTCAACTTTTTTTTGAACATGAGTCAGTCTTCATGTAATGCTTCACTTAGAGTCTGGTTAAAGCTAATAATCTCATCTCGCAGCTACAACATCCTAGATGGTGGAAAAAATCTCTCAAGAAAGGTTCCAACCAACTCATTCCATGTATGAATAGATTAGATAAGTAACTTATTCATCCATGTAGTAGCCTCCTCCATCAATGAGAAAGGAAATAAATCTATAAATGATTTAAGTCAACTATAGTTAGTATCTCCAAAGGGCGAAATTTGAACAAAAATAAAAGAAATCAATCGTTTTTTTTTTTCAAAATAGTAACCAGACTCATAATGTTTTAGGTTTGTGTAGACACATAATTTTTTACCCTCCCCACATCCCATACAATTTTGTGCATATATTTTTCTTTTAATATAATTAGGTATTTTAATTTTAACTTCTTTTCATGTTTAGTATTTTAATTCAACATGTCATTTTTGACAAATCTTCTTTATAAAAAATACAAAAAGAAAATAATAATATTACATACTATGTAGTTATATTTATATGCTATAAGGATTGAGAAAACGAACAAAAAACTATTATTTTTTTTATTTTTTTCCTTAAATGCAGATATTCGTTGGTAGTAGTGTTTTACTATTTTTTATCAAACATTAAAAAATTAAAAATAAGGACCATTTAGATAGTCCCACATGGCAAGATTTCATGGATTGGATATTTTATTTTCCTAATTTTTAATTTAATTTTATATATCTTTCCACTAAGTTTGGGCGCGTCATTATGCTAGGATGCTCACATAAATTAATTTGCATCCTCCACATATCTTGTATCTTCTAGAAACAAAAAAGAAGTGATGAAACTTCAGCCACATGATTGAATACTACCCTACCATCACATGCAACCTATCTCACTCAATCATACCACTTTCCCTAACAACTCATACTACTTTTAGGAGCCATTCTTTTGTAGTTGAGACATTGTTGTTATTTTTTCCGGTTATGAGCCATTGATACATGTCACCTTCTCATTGAAAAAATATTCTCCTCTCCTCCCATTTTTTCTACACGTGACACACACACACACTCAAAAATTGTTCCACCATTTTCCATTATCTTTCACCCATTAACCCAACTTGAAGAACTCTCCAATTCATCTCCTTCATGAATCCCACACACCATTAAAATTCTCCACTTTACACAAGACAAAAGATCACCTCCAAAATATTCTCCATCAAACAATATTCAAAAAATAACCCATCCATCTTAATTTTTTTCATTTGCATTTTTTAAAGAACAAAATGAACTTTTTTTTAGTTTTATTATTGATTTTGGGTCTTAAATGGGAAGTTGGTTCGAGTTTGTTGACTGGATCATTCGGTCAGTTTGCACCAAAATTTTATTTGAGGTTTTGAATCCGGTTCTTATCGAGTTCCCTCTGGTTAGCGGCAGTCTGTCTCTAGCGAATCAGTTTGATTGAAATTAAGTTTTCATTGAGGTCCATTTCTTCAACTCTTTATTTATATTTTCTTATTTCTCAAGTTGATTTGTTGTCTATATGATTCGGTTATTCATCGTTGTTTATCCATGCTTGATTGATTTAATATTGTATTAATTACTTTTGTATCCTAATGAATAATTTGTTTGTTCAAAATTAAAATCAAGGTATAGATTTTATGTTTTTGGTTGTTTAATTAGGAAAATTAAATTGAAAGATTATCTTGTGCTTGGGTTCGATAATTAAAGATCTAGAAATAATATCGGGCTCAAATTTTTATCCTTATCTTGTTTAATCGAATTTGTTATGAAAATAATTTAGGATTGGTGGGAAAAATTAGGCTCGATTTTTTTTGTTTGTGTGTTTACTTTTACTTGCCTTAGAATATGTATTCATTTTTAGAAAAATGCCCCGAAGTACTGTGTACATCGAGGCCGTCCATGGAAGAAGATTCGAGACACCGGAGGAGAAAATATAGATAGGCTAGTGTAGGCTACATAAGTTAAGTTTTCGCATTTATTTTCATTTTGATTTGTATAAGTTTTATATTGTTTAAATATTTCTATATGTTTTCTCATGTGTTTTTGTTAGTTTATCGAATATAGTTTTCATTTGAGTCAATACTAATCGATTAAGATGACCATGCTAAAACCATGGGACCGAATGGTACCTCACACCTTCCCCTCAGTCAACAGAATTCCATAACTGGAATCTCTATTCTCTGATTAGTATAGAGTCAAGTCATGTTCATAAAGATGTTTTAACTGGTGACTTGGCACGCTAGAATTCAATGTCATGTGGAAACTCCTTTTTCTTCAACAAAACTCTTTTATTACTTTTTTGTCACTTGTGAATAAAATTCCTTTTTTTGTATGAAAAAATATAAATAAAATATATATATATATATAAGGGGTGTGACACCTCTGGTGACTCTGCTGGGTAATTTAAAATTTGAGCTTTGAATAAATCGACTTGTATTGGCTTATTTAAAAACTTTTGGGTAAGCCACCTTGTGTGCATACTTGTTTTTCTTCCTTTCTTAGTTGTTTATGTGTTTTCTATTTACTACTTTCTCCTACATGTTACCATTTTGATGCATCTCATTCAAATGCATAACACGAGTTATCATTGTAAGCGTGCACGAATATTTTGTCGACTCCTCCAAAATTAGGAGGGGTAACTAAAAAAAATTGTTTTAGTAGTTAGTAGTTTTCAAAAATTAAAAGTTCCAAAAAAAATAGTTTTTTTTTATCAAAAACCACAACAACAAAAAGGGTTTTTTTTTATTTTCTTTTATATTGTTCATAAAAGAAAATCCAATAAAGATTTTTCCAATAATTTTTAAAATAAAAAAGTTCCAAAAAAAATCGCTAATTTCTTTGTATAGTTGATAAAAAAACTATTTTTTTTAATTTTCAAAAATCCTTATATTTTAAAACATGAGAATCCAAAAAAAAACTCTTATTTTTAAAATTTCTTAAGTTCTTCAAAATATGAAAGCCACAATAATATTTTAGTTTTCTTATTAGCTTTCAAGTGTTTTTAAAGAAATCCATTAATGAAAAATCTAAAAAGTTTTTTCTTTTCATACTATTTGACAAAAAAAAATTCTTTTTATGTAGTTTGCATTTGTCCAAATTATTAACTAAATTGAACGAACTATGCATAACACACACCTGATTCTCCACCTTTGGGTTGAGATACTAGACAACACTCTTTGGGTTCGGCGATCCTTATGCAAGAATCCAAAAGAAAAATATTTTTACTAATATTAAAAAATTCAAAGAAAAAATAAGTTTTGTTCCTTATTCAAAAAATAAAAAAAAGTCAAATCATTTTGCAAGTTTGAATGAACTACCATACCTGATACTCTTTCTTCGGATTGAGATACGTAGGAGGACCTCATCGAATTCGGTGATCTTTATTCAAAAATTAAAATAATGTTTCACTCACGTTCAAGAAATTCAAAATCGATAAAAAATATTGCTTTCTTATTCAAAAATATTTACTTTTCTTCATAAATAATCAACTAATCTTATTTTGATCAGTTACTTTACATAATTCATTGAAAAAAATTCTTCAACTTCTTTTGATAAATTCAAAATTCAGATGTTAAGTTTTTTTTTTTTTTTTTGATAATTCAAAAATTCAAAAATATTTTCTTTCATGTCTTTATATATATTTTTTTGTCATAAGGTTAAATATTAAAAAAAAATAAGTCTGCTAGTTACTTTTGAGTTGAAACTTCATGAACTATGCATAGCTGATTCTTATTTGACAAGATACGTAGGCAATCCTCATTAGGTTCGGTAATCTTTCTATAAAAAGGGCTTTGAAACATAATTAACCCCTAACATGTTTTTGTTACCTCTGCTATTCAATTAGTCTAAGGTGGTTGGTTTGTTACTTTCTATTGACAAGAAATCTTTACAAACTCAATCCAAAGGCATTAAAATGGAGGAACGGTATTGATTGGTCATACCCAAATCTCGAGCCCATTGCTAAAAAGATACCCCAAAATTGTTTATGCCTAAGTTCTAAAGCCATTATCCGATTTTGAGGACGAGTTTGAAAAAAAATTGTAAGAACCTATTTTATAAGGTTAATGTGAATTATGTCTGTCGTGATGATGTGCAAGCTATTGGGTCATATATCAAAGCTTAGCGATTGGAAAGTCACTTTTCTCCTCACCAGAAAGAAGTTATGGTAGCCTGTTTTGTTATTTTCTGAGATTTGAATTATTCAAGGATTTTAATTCGAATTTACTTCTATTATTTTGGTAGTTCGAACCCTTCTTATTCTTCGTAAATCAATTAAATACCAATTTCACTTTTTGGTCATTTCAATATCTTTTCTTTCTTTCCCATTCTGTTTTCTTTTTCTTGAGATGTCTCATATACAATTCTTTGTAGCTTGATTCTAATGATGTGATATGCATGAGGAATTCTTGACCTGATCTTGATACTTTATCTAACCATGGAATAAATGCACCAAGAAGTGCAAAATAAAAGAAAAATATTTGCTAGATGGTATAAAAGAATGAAATAATTGAAGGTCAGTTGGAATATTAAGTTGAAAGGAATCAAGAAAATTATTTTGGGAATCATGAAAATGACCTCAACATAACAAGAGGGTGTACCTTAAGCACTTTGAAGTGAGCCAGTCTAATGACACACATCCTTTGATATTAAAAAAATTCATAAAGGCAAGTGTGACTAAATTGACACGTCTATTATAAAGAACTTATTGTCCGAGTAAGTTACTGAATGATTTTTACTTCCCATTCTTAAAGTATGTGCTTGAATTTGATATTTTTAAAGGATTGATATGACAAACTCATTTCGTTTTGCTACCCAAACACTGAGTCATCCTTTGCTACCCCCTTTGAGCTTTAGCTTTATTTTCTTGCATACCCCTCTTTTGAATCAAAATAGTGTCAGCAATTTATTTTTATTTAAAAAAAATAGAATAGAGTCAACAACAAAAAAAAGATATACAGAGTCAAAAAAATATTTTTAATCTTCTCCCAAAAAAAGGAAGAATCAGAGTCGAAAAAAAGAACAGAACAAGTTTTTTGAACTACGTTTCACTTGATTCTTCTTGTTTTTGCAAAACAAAGCCAATTCTAAAAGTTGTAAGTTCAACCATGTCATTTTAGTATCATTTTTAAGCCTTCATGTCATCCTTTTCTTTATAACTCTATCTAAAATTAACGTTACAGTCCAAAAAATACCGTCAGATTAATTCTTAAAAATGACAAGTCAAGCATGCTCTCAATGGTGATTTTCTTACAAAGAACTACATTCGGTCTCTACACAAAGAGATGAGGGCTAAGATAAAAGAGAGAGACTCATTCATGGGGACGATCATAAGCTGATAGACAATTAAAATGAGAATCTTATTGGTGAAAATCCTTCGAGGCATCATAAGGCGATGGTGAGTCGAGAGAATAATAAAAATAAGAGAGGCTTGTTGGTAAACATTCTTTGAGGCACCAATAACCGAACGTGAGCCATGAATTCAATGTAAAAGTTGGAACACAAAAGGATGACTTTTAAATTCGAAAGTTGAACAAGAACGAAGTTTAGATTGTTTGAACAGATCAGGTCGATTAATCTAAATACATGTCATGGAATTAAAACTAGTCACCCCAAGTCAAATAGTTTCTTGTATCTTATTTCTTCTAGTCGATTCATCTCAGTTAAATAATATACTTTATCATTTTTGCATATTGTTGCGCCTTCTACCACATTTTTTTCATTCTTGGTCATAATAAACAAGAAATGATTTTAAAAGTTGCTACCAGTTTTTCAATTGCACAAAGAAAATCTGGTCAGCACATTCAAAATGTCATGATCTGATATCAATTGATCAATTCGGAGATTAACATGAACTTAATATTCAACCATTTTCGGGTGGAATCAATACCACCGATGTGGAGTCTGATGTCCTAAAATAAATCAGACGTGTATTCAGTGAGGCCTTCTAGATAAAAAGCATAGTTTATCCTATCTAAAGTCAAGGTCGAACATGGAAACAACGGAGCAGTCATCCTTAGAGCCAAGGCCAAAAACCAACCACCATATTCAAACTCACATTTTTTCTTTCTTTTTTTAAAACAGGGACAATCATGCTGGCATGAAGGAAACAGTCGGAACTTGCAAACACAATTACAAACCCTCTTCACAATGGAATTTTCAGGATCCTCATATATAATGGGATTTTCAGTACCCTCCTCGTAATGGTATTTCAAGAAGCCTCCTCATAATGGGATTTTAAGGACCCACTTATACAATGATATTTTCAGGACCTTTCCTATAATGAGATTTTCAGGATCCTTCTACCAATGGAATTTTTAGGACCATCCTCATAATAGATTTTCAAGAACCTTCTACCAATGGTATTTTCAGGACACTCGTCATAATGGAAATTTGACGACCCTCCTACTAATGGAATTTCAAGATGCTCCTTATAATGAAATTTTCAGGACCCTCCTAACAATGTAATTTTAGTGCCCTCCTAACAATGAAATTTTCAGGACTCTCCTAATAATGGATTCCTAGAACCCTCCTCATAATGGACTTTTAAAGACCCTCCTCATAATGGTATTTTTAGGATCTCCCTAGATAAACATTTCCAAATAGCATGGTATTTCTTCTTCACCTCCCTGGAAAATCACTTTCGGTAGCATAGTACTTCATAACTTTTAAAATAAATAATTTATTTTAAAAGGTCTTTCTTTCTTGTTTTTGTTTAAGCTTATAATTACTAATAACTCAAAATGTCCAGTGAAAACTGGGGGAAAATATTTCTCTTTTGTCTGTGAATTTTGCAGGTTTCATGAGCCAAGCATTGTTTGATGATTAAGGATGAAGTTTCATCGTCATATGGAATGTTCAATTTCAATAATAATCAAAATCAGCATGTAACGGCATAAAATTCTAACATCTATTTCTAGCCAGCTACTCATACAAAAATAAACATTCATGAATATCCTCGAACCATCATTTGAAAGAGTGTCACAGGCTCATATCATTCTTAATTTCAAGGTCAAGGCACTCAAAAGAAAAAATAAGGCGACATTTAAAGATCAGAACCCAAGAAAAGATTCAAGTCAAGGTTCAAAGGAAGTTACATAGTTACGACCATGTACTTGAATTTTGTTATTTGTGATTTGCAATTTCGATTTAGTAACAGGAGCCGCGGACCGGAGCCTCGACGGGACCTCACTCGACCTCCCACACATCACTCTATATCTTATTTTACTTCTTAAACTACAATGACCTGATTCCCTTATAACTCGAGATATATAGGATGTTCAAAACTAGAACTCAGCCGAATCATTCCTTCATTTCTTTAATATTGCTCGGGTCAAAAGTTGTGTGATCCACTTCTTTGTTTTGAAGCACTTTGTATCTCAATCAAAGAGGGGCAAATGTAGACACATAATTTTTTATCCTCCCCGCATCCCATATTATTTTGTGCATATATATTTTTTTATATAATTTAGGTATTTTAATTTTAATTTATTTTCATGCTTAGTATTTAAATTCTACATGCCACTTTGATAAATCTTCTTTATAAAATACAAAAAAATGGTAGTATTTCATATTATATAGTTATATTTTGTGTGCTAAAAGAATTGAGAAAACAAACAAAACTAATTTTTTAGAATTTTATTTTATTTTATTTTTCTTAAATGTAAATATTCGTTGGTAGTATTGTATTACTATTTTTATTTTTTTTCTTTTTATAAAACATTGAAATTTGCAGAATAAGGACCATTTAGATAGTGTCACTTGGCAAGATTTCATGGGTTGGGTATTTTATTTTTTAATTTAGTTTTATACATCTTATCCACTAAGTTTGGGAGTGTTATTATGCATGCATGCTTATATTAATTATGTATATTCTACATATATCTTGTATCTTCGATAAATAAAAAGAAGTGATCAAATTTCACCCACATGATTGAACTCTACCCCACATCACATGCACCCTTCCTCACTCAATCATATCACTTTTTCCAACAACCCATACCACTTTACACAAGTCATCTTCTCATTGAAAAAAAATATTCTCCTTTCCTCCAATTTGTTCTGCACGACACACACACACTAAAATTGTTCCACCAATTTTCGTCATCTTTCACTCATTAACCCAATTTGAAGAATTCTTCACTTCATCTCCTTCATGAATCCCACACACCATTAAAAGTATCTACTTTATACAATACAAAAGACACCTACAAAATATTCTCCATCGAACAATATTCAAAAAATAAGCCCTCCATCTTAATTTTTTTCATTTACGTTTGTTAAAGAAAAAAAAAAGCATTTATTTCAGTTTCATTGTCGATTTTGGGTCTTAAATGAGAAGTCAGTTTAAGTTTGATGACTAAATCATTTGGCCAGTTTGCATCAAAAAAAATTTTGAGGTTTCGGATCCGAGTCTTATCGAGTTTCCTTCGGCTAGCAACACTCTGTCGCTAGCAAATCAGTCTGATCAAAACTAAATTTCATTGAGGTCTATTTCATAAAATTTCATTTATTTTTGCTTCTTTATCAATTTAATTTGTTGGCTATGTAACTCGGTTATTCATCATTGTTTATCCATGTTTGATTGATTTAATTTTTTATTAGCTATTTTTGTATCCTAATGAATAATTTATTTATTCAAATTAAAATCAAGGTAAAGAATTGATGTGTTTGGTTACTGAATTAGGCAAATTAAGTTGAAGGATTAATTTGCAACGGGGTTCGGCAATTAAAGATTGAGAATTAATATGGGTCTCTAATTCTTATTCTTTCCTTATTTAATTGAATTTATTATTAAAATAATTTGAAGTTGGTAGGAAAAATTAGGCTCAATTCTTTTATTTGTGTGTCTTTTTTTACTTTCCTTCGAAAATGTATTCATTTTCGGGGAATGTCCCAAAGTACTTTTTACATGAAAGTCATCTGTGGAAGTAGATTTGAGACACCGGAGGAGGAAGCATAGATAGGCTACTGTAGGCTGGGTAGGTTAACTTTTCACATTTATTTTTATTTTAGACTATATAATTTTTACATTATTATAATACTTTTATATTTTTTTCTTGTGTGTTTTCGTTAGTCTATCCAATGTATTTTTCATTTGAGCCAATACTAGTCGATTAAAGTGACCGTGCTAAAATCACGGGATCGAGGGGTGGCTTATGCCTTCGCCTCGGTCAACTGAAATTGCTAACTGGAATTTCTGTGGCGATCAG
>JBDJHY010353516.1:0-18695 GCA_039654485.1 Withania somnifera | reverse complement strand
ATTCATGCAGGGTTTATCTTCTATTGCATCTCCATTGACTAAGTTGACATAGAAGAATGTGAATTTTTAGTGGTCAGGTGAGTATGAGGAGAGATTTCAAAAGTTCAAATCTTTATTGACTTCTTATCTTATTCTTACTTTGCCTATAGACTCAAAAGGCTTCACCATGTATTGTGATGCTTCTAGAGTTGGCTTGATAAGTGTTGATGATAGATAGTAAGGTATGCCTATGCTTCGAGGTAGTTAAAGGTACATGAGAATAACAACCCTACTCATGATTTGGATTTTGTTGTGGTTGCGTTAAATTTGAAGTTGTGGAGGCATTATCTTTATGGAGTTCATTGTGAAGTGTTTACTGATCACAAAAGCCTTTAGTATATCTCCAGCTTGAGGATCTTAATTTAAGGAAGCATCATTGGTTAGAGTTGCTAAAGGACTATGATATTAATATCTTGTATCATCCAGGTAAGGCCAATGTAGTGAAGGATACCCTTAGAAGGAAGTGCTCAAGTATTGGTAGTTTGGCATCTATTTAGGTTGAACAGCCTTTGGCTAGGGATGTTCAGACTAGCTAACAGTTTGGTTAGATTGCAGATTTTTTAGGATGGTGATGTTCTTGCTTGTATAGAGTCCCTCTCTTCATTGATAGATCATATTTGGGCGACCTAGTTTGATGATGCTAGATTGAGGACCATCAGTCATAAAGTGTTTCAAGGTGAGGCCAAGGAGGAAGTGTTGGATTCTAAAGGGTGTTTGAGGATTAGGGATCGGGTTTGTATCCATAAGTTTGGTGACTTGATTAGGTTGATCTTAGAGGAGGACTACAATTCAAGGTATTCCATTCATCCATGGGTGAAGAAGATTTATCGTGATCTGAGTCGGCATTGTTGATGGTGCGGCATGAGGAAGGACATTACAGACTTTGTTGCTAGGTGGTTCAACTATCAGCAGGCAAAGTTTGAGCACTAGAGACCAGGAGGTGTATCAAAAAGGATGCCCACACCACAATAGAAGTGGGAGCACCTAGCTATAGACTCCATTGTTGGGTTGCCTAGTACGTTAGGTGGTTATGACTCTATTTGGGTAGTTATTGAGAAATTGACTAAGTTTTCACATTTTATTCTGGTGAAGGTGAAGTACAGTACTCAAGAGTTGGATCAGACTTATATTAGTCGTATAGTTTAGTTTCATGGAGTGCCCATATCCATTATATATCTAATCAACATACTCAGTTTACTTTGAATATTTAGAGTATTATGGAGCGTGATATAGGTACCTATCTTGATGAGCACAGCCTTTCATCCTCAGACCGATATTCAGTCTGAGTGTACTATTCAGGTGCTTGAGGGTAATTTGCGAGCATGTGTCATTAATTTTAGTGGTCTTTGGGTCGATCCCTACAGCTTGCATAGTTTTCCTATAACAATAGCTATCACTCAAACATTCATATGGCACCTTTTTGAGGCATTATTTGGTAGGAGATACAGTCAATGATTGGATTGTTCAGTACTTTTGAGGAGAAATCGTGGAGTATTGATTTATTACGAGACTCTATGGAGAGATTTAGATTGATTCATACTTGAAAACTTCCCAATCATAGTAGGTAAATGAGTTACATTGATAGGAGGGTTAGGCCTTTGGAGTTCATGGAGGGTGATAGAGTATGGTTTAAGGTGTCTCCCATGAATGGTATGATATTGTTTGGTAAGAAAAGGACACTTATCCCTCTTTTTATTGGTCCTTTTGAGATTCTAGAGTGGAAAGAAGATGTGGATTACAAGTTATATTTACCACCTGGTTTGTCCATAGTTCACCTAGTCTTTCATATTTTTATGCTTCGGAGGTATATGCCCGATGAGTCCCATGTGCTTCAATGGGATACTTTAGTTTGTACCCAAATTTATATTTGAGGAGAAAACAGTTTTCATTCTAGATATACAATTTTGGAGGCTTCGGACCAAAGTGATACATTCAGTAAAGGTGCAGTAGAGGCATCGACTGATCGAGAAGGCTACTTGGGAGATCGAGTTAGTTATGCATAGCTAGTACCCTCAGCTCTTTGACCATTCAGGTACTTTTTCTTTCTTTTGTTCGAGGATGAACATGGTTTTCAGTGATGGATGTTGCCATTATTCTGATTTTTGGGCATTTTACACTATTTTACCCTTCCGTAGTTACACTATGCCAAACTAAGTTTGATTCCATGGTTGGTTCTGGAACAAAATGAATTTTGACAAAGATTTTGGAAATTTTGAGGTTTGAAAACCTTTAAAGTGTGAAATAAGGAACTCTAGGGGTCATTTGGAAGAAAATGAATACCAACAAACATAGAGAGAAGGTAACTGCAAATAGGGTAATTTACCAGGTATCCACTACCCTACAGCAGCTTGTTACCATAAGGAAGCCAAAACTCAGCAAAATTCCACACAGATGGCCAGATTTAATCAAAGCAATGGAGAACTTTATGCCATCACTGAAGACTACACAAGTACTGTGGAAGATGCCACCTGAGAATAGGCTAAAATACAATACTAATGGAGTCTCAAGAGGCAATCTAGGTACTAGTTCCTATGCATTTTGTATTAGAGTTCATAAAGGGGACTTGGTGTATGCAGAAGTTAAGAGAATAAATGAAGGCACTAACACAGTGGTTGAGGCAATAGCTATCCTCCAAGCTGTTAGATACTTTGTATAGAATAATATGATGAACCTAATGTTGGAAACAGACTCTTTGTGTCTTAAAAAGGTTATAGAAGGAGTTTGGAAGCCACCATGGAATTTAACTGCAGAATTGGAAGAAATATGGGCTTTAATCCAGGTTCTAAATGTAGAACTGCATCGTGTTCTCAGAGAAGGCAATCAGCTAGCTGATCACTTGGCAAATTATGCCATTGATCAAAATGAGATCAAAGTACACTCATTCAAAGAGCTGGACACAAAGGGAAGAAAGCTTATTAACATTGACAAGCTGCAATGTCCATATTTGAGAATTCAAAATAAAAGCTAAAGATATGGGTTTTCATCATGCAATCACAAGTGTATACATCATTAGTAAGGGCAGGCTTAAGTGCAGAAGACTATGGAAATGGAATTATCACTGATTATTTCATATGTTAAAGGAGGATATGGTTACTACTACTCAACACTGAAACCATACAACCTTAGAAACAAATAAGCATGCAGTATATAAGCATATTACACTAAAGGAGTCAAGCTCTCAATAAAATGGTTCTAAAAACATGATTGATATGGACTTCCCGGACACTAAGGCAATGCAAAAAGCTTTGCGACCTCAATGTGGAAGTTGATCCTTATAGTTTAGACCATTATTTGTTAGTTTATCACAATGTACTACTAAACAAGGACAATTTGAGTCCTAGTTTGGCCATTAGCCTAAGCATTGCACATCTTTATAGGTTCCCTTATCTATTTTTTAAAGACTTGGCTACTTTATTAATTTATAAAATAACCTAGGCATCATGCCTAGTGGATTTGCCTAAAAAAAAAGTGTTCTTGAGGAAGAAGAAAAAGAAAGTTCAAAATTTAGTTGGTTTGATTTAAAAGAGGAAAGAATATTTAAATAGACGTTTTTGAAAAAAGAGGAAACTACCAAAAGGAGTAAGGTTCTTGAAAAGTAAGGTCTCACCAATATTGAAAAATGTACAAATATTCTCCTTAGATTCCTTGCAGGAACGTTTGGAAAACCGAAAAAGTTATCACTTTTCAAGTTGGAGATTCATTGAATTTTCAATCCACCTCACTGAAGTAATTCCCTCCACTTAAAGCTTCTAGTAAGTTTGGTAAGGAGTGGCGTTACTGGCGATCTGTCAAACATGTTTGGTGATCCAGAGGCACTTAGGCAGTGCAAAATAGTATTGAACAATGGTGATCAACTTTTGGTTATTCATCTTAGTTCTTATATTTTATAGTTTCATTTCTTGATTCTAATTTTCTTTCTTTGATTAGTAAACTAGTTTATGACTATTAATTGTCCTATTAGTTGTATATTAATTCTAGCATTCATTTTCCTTTATGATTTCTTTTTGTGCTTGTCTAGTTAGTTTCATTGTTTTTAATTGGTTCTTGTCTGTTTGTTTGATTCATTCTTTGAATTGGTCTGTAAGATTCTCTACAACAATGGATAGTAAACATTGATTTGGTTGATCAAGTCTAGTTGTTACTCAACTTCGAGAAGATAGTGAGTGGTAAGGCGACGATCACAAAGAGTGACGCAAGGCTTTATTTAATAATTTTTTATTGAGTTTTATAGGTACCATGTCCAATCACGGAAGAGACAAAAAATTTGGTGATAATGTGGAGAAAACACCTCCACACTCTTGGTCGATAACACAAGATATGTGGTAATAATAATTGAGAAAATCAATGATAATTCAAGAGACATTAGGTATTTCAAGAATTTGATGGGAGATGTAGAGTATAGGATGGAAGTATTGGGGGTACCTAGTCATGAAGGGCCACAAGGTGTGGAAACAAGGAGGACTACAAATCAATCAACTACCATTTATCAAGGTTTTTTAGGGAGGCTTGTCGAACGCAAGGAGGAACCTAAGTCTTTCAACTAACCAATTTTCTACCATCTATTTCATCAAATTCCATAAGACAAGGAACTCCACATCTAAATGCATAATCTTTCTAAGTTCCACAAGAGACTAGTTCCTTTATGGCAACCAAAGTCCAAGATTCACTCTAAAATGTTTCAATAACCAAAAATACTTATCCCACAAATTCCTCACACGAAACCCTACAAAGGAAATATGATTTAAAACCTCACTTAAGAACCACAAAAAAAGATATTACCACGGTGAAGAAGATGAAGGGGTCCACTGTGAAGGCTGTCAAGGCTATGGATATCGTAGAGGTAGAGGTAGAATGGGGGCCTATGGAAGAAATTGAGGGATGGGATGGGATGGGATGGGATAGAAAGACAATAGGGGTAGAAGATATAGGGAGTGTTGGGGTAGATGAGATAGGTTAGAGGATCTAGGGGAGCCATATGGAGGGAGAAATGATCCGAGTCAAGGGTTACACAATATCAAGATTATGCTTCCTACATTCAAAGGAAGTAGTGATCCAAAAGAATTATTAGAATGGAGGATCCAAATTGAGAGAATATTTCTCACAAACATCTCCATTTCCTTGAAGACAAAGTATGCTCTTACATAATTTGAGGGGTCGTTTACACTTGGTGGGAGTAAAAACTAAGAGTACGATACAACAATTAAAATTATGAGATTCCTTTTTGACAAAATTTATAGAGCTCATGGAGAAAGTATAGATGACTCCAAACTATAAAAAGAATCTTCTCAAGAAGGTGTATGCACTTAGATGAGGTACTAGGAGTGTAGATGAGTATTTTGATGAGTTTGAAAACTTAAGGTTAAATCGATGATAAAAAAGGCTTAAGGAATGTAATAATTCTATTCATTGTCGATTTGATATATGGTATTTTTGTAGAAGTAAGGCTCAAGCACTATGGAATCCTTGAAACGGCCTTTTATGATGCTTCAAAAGTTTAATTGGATTTGAAGGAAGAAAATTCTAACAAGTCCAACACCACTTCTACATGGATAAGGGTGGTGAAAAGTGGTAATATTCATCAAAATGGGACACCTCCAAGGTAAAAAACAAATGGTTCAATCAAAGGTTGATCACAAGACCAAGTTCGATGATGAGGGTTAAAGGGGTAAATTTTCTAATTCCAACCAACCTCATCTTTCTTTTATTAAATGCTTTCGGTGCCACAGTAGAGGATACATTGCTAGCCACTATTAGGATAAAGAGGAGGATAGTGATTAGGGTGACAAAAAGGGATCTGGTGATGAAGATGAGAAAAATCAAATGATGATGGGGAAGACTAAGAGGATGGGATCATTCCTTAGGTAGGATTTATGGGGAAGATTGGTCTCATAGAACATGATAATGATGATACTCCATTAGAGGTGGAAAAACTTAACATGTGTTGCAAGGAGAATTATTTGGGTCATTGACAAGGAGGACCTTGACCAACATGAGAATTTTCACTCTAGGTGTAAGGTGATTGGAAAGTGTTCTTTGATTATTAATAGTGGAAGTATCAAGAATGTGGCAATTTATGCTTTGATAAGCCACCTATAACTTCGAACAACCCTACATCCTGGTCCATCCAAGCTCCAATGGCTTAATGATAGTGGTGAGAGTAAAGTCGAAAAACAAGCAACCATTAAGTTCAACATTAGGAAGTATGAGGATGAAATCTTATTCGTTGTTGTCCCAATGATTGATTGTCACTTAATGATTTGGAGGCCTTGGCTCTTTGATAGGGATGCCTACCATCCTGGGTGGTCCAACAAATATTTGTTTATGTTTGGGGGCCAAAAGCACAAATTGACCCCTTTGAATCCACACCAAGTTAGTAAACAATACCGGATCTTGAAAGGGCTCCAAGAGAGAACTAAAGAAATATATATTGCTGAAATAAGTGGGGGTTCTACTCATGTCAAATACAAGGTTAATGCTATGTATAAATCAAAAAAAGGTGTGCATTAAAGTGAAACCAAGAAAGTGCTTGAAAGATGTTGACAAGAACTGTTTCCTAGTGTGTCTTGTCAACACACAACTTCTTTTGTATGCTAACCACAATACTAGCACTTTCCCTATTATCGTTTCTTCTATTTTGTAGGATTATGAAGATTTACTTCTGGAGGTGATGCCTAGAGGATTGCCTCCTTTAAGAAGAATTGAGCACCAATCAGATTTTATGCCAGGGTTGAAAGTTTCCTATAGACTGGCATATAGACGCAATCTGGAGGAGAATATGGGGCTACAAAAATAGATTGAAGATCTCCTTAAGAAGGGCTTGATCAGAGAGAGCCTAAGTCATTGTACCATCCACATGATACTTGTTCATAAAAAATATGGCACTTAGAGGATGTGTATTAATTATTGAGCAATCAAAAATATTATTATCAAGTACCGGTACCCCATATCCCTCTTAGATGGCATCTTCGATGAGCTTGGGTGAGCAAGTTCCTTTTCCAAAATTAACCTCAAAAAGGGCTATCACCAAATTTGCATGAAGTTAGGTGATGACTGGAAGACTACTTTCAAAATAATGTTTGGGCTATGTGAGCGGTTTGTCATGCCTTTTGGCTTGAAAAATGCTCCAAATACCTTACTGATACTACGGAACCACGTTTTAAATTTCATATAAAAGTTTTTTGTTATTTGTTCGGCAACATACTTGTATATAGAAATTTAATTGAGGAGCATGTTGATAATTGAAGGAAATTTTTTGATGCCTTGATTAAGGGCAAGTTATATGCTACTATCAAGAGGTGTTCATTTTTTGTTGAGAGGGTTGTATTATTGAATTTGTTGTTACTTCCAAAAGTGTTTATGTTGATAAATAAAAGGTTGGTTCGATTAGATCTTGGATAACTCCTACTAATGCAACTAGAATGAGGAATTTTCATAGGTCGACAAGCTTCTATTGGTGCTTTGTGAAGGACTTTACCACCATTGATTCTCCAATGACTGAGATGATAAAAAATGATACTCCCTTTATTTGGGTATACGCACAAGAAAAGTCTTTTGGAGCCTTGATAGGCTTATTGAGTTTTTCTCCATTACTCTAACTACCTAATTTTGACAAGACTTTTGAAGATGACTGTGATACATTGGGGGTGGGTATTAGTGGTGTTTTTATGCAAGAAGGGAATCCATTAGCCTATTTTAGTGAGAAATTAAAAGGGAATTCATTAAATTACCCAACAGATGACAAGGAGTTATATGCATTTGTGCAGGTTTGGCCCTTAGCAAAGTTATATTTTGCACAAGAAGTTCACGATAAGGACCGACCATGAGTCCTTGAAGCATATCAAAGGGAATTATAAGTTGAACAAGTAGCATTATAAGTGGGTCAAATTCATTGAGACCATTGCATGCGTGACCAACTACAAACAAGACAAGGAAAATATGGTAGCGAATGTGCTATCAAGAAGATTTGTGTTGGTCAATACCTTGGCATCAAAATTTACGGGATTTGAAAGACTTAAAGAGCTATAATCTTTGGATCCTAAATTAAAGACAATGGCTGATGAATTTAACCAAGGTATATGGATGGATAGGTTTGAATATATTGATTCGTACTTGCTCAAATATGGAAAGTTATGTGTGATAATGAGTTCGTGGTGGAAATTGTCCATGAGATAGGAACAATGTGGTGGGTTGATGGGATACTTTGATATAGCCAAAAATGTCGATATTCTCATAGATAAGCTCAATTGGCCCAAGATGAGGCATGGTATTGAAAAGATATGTGGACAATTCCTACAATAAAATCAAGCCAAGTCCACATCCAAGCCTCAAGGAAAGTATGCTCTTCTTCCTTCTCCTGGTTGTCTGTGAATGGACATTTCTATGTGTTTAGTGTTAGGACTGCCTAGGAATAAGAGAAGACATGATAGTATATTTGTGGTAGTGGATAGATTTTGCCAAATGTCTCATTTTATTCCATTCCACAAGTGTTATGATGCATCTCATATTTCATCCTTGTTTTTCCATCATATGCTTAAATTATATGTATTCCTTGAACTATTGTTCATGCTACGAATTCAAAATTTCTTAGCTATTATGAAAGAGTCTTGGTTAAACTCGATACTAATCTCTTTTTCCTATTTCTTTACACACTCAGATAGATGGTAAAATTGAGTGGGTAAATTGGATTCCTTGTAACTTGCTTTGTTGTATGACTAGAGGAACCCCAACTTCTTAGGAAGATCATTTTTCCTTTGATTGAGTTTTCTTATGATCGATCTTTTCATTCTTCTATTAATGTGATACCTTTTGAAGCATTTTATGAGTTTAACCTACTAGTTCCTTTGGCCTTACCACCTTTGTATAGTGATGTTGTTGTGAGATTAGATGCAAAGCAGAGGGAAAGGGAGTATTTAATGTTCACCCAATAAGTGAAGGAATCCATCGAGTTGATCAACTCTAAGGTGGTGCAAAAGCGAAACCAATAGACATAGGCATGTGTATTTGAACCCAATAATTGGGTGTGAGTTCACTTATGTAAAGAGAGATTCCCATATGATTGTAAAGAAAAGCTGATTCTAAAGGGAGATATCTCCTTCAAAGTTCTCTAAAGGATCAACAGTAATTCCTCAAGATCATCTTACTGAGTATAATATCAATGATGTTTTCAATATACATGATATTTCTCTTTTTTTTATAGGTAATGATATATATTTAATGATGAAGCCTTTTAAGAAGGGGAGGATGATACGAACACGGGAAGCAATTACCCTTCTATACTTTTATGTAGAGTTAAGAAAGGATATCAAGGACATAAAAGCCTTATTCATGAAGATGGAGGTCTTGGAAGGGCTTAAAATTAAACAAGAAAGGTCCTACAATGTGTGGAAGACACAAAAAAAGTAAGATAAGCTCTCTGGACATTTTGGGGATGGACATAGCCATTACGGTGCATCTCCAACAAAAGCAACGATAGAGGACCTCCACATCGGCTATCTACCAAGTTGAATCATCAACGAACCTTCCATTCTTGATCTACTGGCATATTTAGAGAAGGGAATCACTTTTGGAGAGGCTAACATATTTGGCGGGAAACAATAATCACTTTGGTGACTTATAATGTTTTCTGCTATAAATAGCTCATAGTTTGATTTTAGAACTCAGATTTTGATGATGATTGAAGAAAATTTTGAAAGCTTTGTAATAATTTAGAGACTATTGTATCCATAGTACATTAGCTAGTTTTAATCTCCTAGCAATTAGGAATGAATTCACATTGGTTTGCAGCTAGTTTTAAATTAAACCAAACTTCGTTTCCCATTTGTGGGTAATCTGCTGGATTTTCATTAATTATTTAAATTAGGTTTTTTGATTGTTATCTAGAGTGTATAGGAGGTGAGGTTATCCAATCCTTATTGTATAGATGTTTCAATTGAGGCCTTTTCATATCCTCTATCTTACTTTTCCATGCTGCTATCAAATTAAGTTTGACCTCTAACCTAGTTCATATCAAGACCTAGTAGGATCAGTAGGTCAGAGCACTAGGGTCATACTCGTAGGGCAACATTGCAGGAGGGCACACCCACCCTAATGCAGCAAGTATGAAAAGAACCATTAAGGTAAATATGTCTATGGGAAAATGGCTATTTCAGTTTTAGTTATGTTAGCCACAAACTTTATGATCGTCCCTCATAAAATGGTTGTTTTGGATGTATTCAGGTTGGTCACAGACTTAAGTAATTCCCCCTAAATAGGCATATGAATAGTAGAAAATGGACGCAATCCACTATATCAGTAGTACCAACAGGTTACCTAGTATCAAAGGGTTCCACATCTTGCACTAGTAGAGGTCAACACCAAAACTAGATTCATGCTCTAGGGTCTCAATAGGATTATGAGGAATCTCCACACATGGCTATTGGTATGTGACGAGTCCACTCTTATGATGTTTATGCATAATTAGATCCCCAAGCTACCCTGTCGTTTGTTAATATGTATATAACTAGTAAGTTTGGAGTTAGTCTTAAAAATCTTCTTGAGGCTTTTTCTGTCTCTATTCTAGTTGGTGACTCTATTGTAGCATAGAGAGTCTACCAAAAGTTTCTAGTATTAGTCCTACAGAAATTCACTTCAGTAGATCTTATAGAACTTTATATGTTAGATTTTTATGTTATCCTTAGCATGAATTGGCTGCATTCCTACTATGTCACGATTGATTGTAGGACCAAAGTTGTTTTATTTTAGTTTCCACATAAGCCAACTGTAAAATGGAAGGGTAGTTTAGCTATTCCTAAGGGTTGTTTCATTTCGTATCATAAGGCCATGAAGATGATATGAAAAGGGGGGGGGGTAATCTATCAGCTATACCTAGTTAAAGGCTATAAGTCTAAGACCCCTAGTGTCCATTTAGGTCCAGTGCTCAGTGATTTTCCAAATGTATTTTTTGAAGATCTACCTAGAGTCCCTCTAGACAGGGGGATCGATTTTGGGTTAGACCTTCTCCCAAACACTCAACCAATAACTATTCCACTATATAGAATTTCTCTAAATAAACTAAGAAAACTGAAAGAATAATTAAAAGACCTTCTATATAAGGGGTTCATTGGTCCAAGTGTTTATCCATAGGGTTCATTTGTCTTCTTTGAACTTAAGAAGGATGGATACCTCAGTAAAGGTATAGGCTATTGTCAGTTGGAAAAGGTTGCAATAATAAAACCCAATTCTCAAGATTGATGAACTATTTGACCAACTTTAGGGAGCCATCTAATTATCCAAAATATACCTCCAGTAAGATTACTATCTACTTATGGTCATGGAGTATGCTTGCCCAAAGACAGTTATTAGTACATGATATGGCCATTTTACCCCCAAAAGATACCCTATCTAAAGGATGTAGTTTTTATGCTATACCAAAGGATAAGGCCGAGGGCATAGTATTAACTTTGAGCCTTACCTTATAATCATTAAAAATTAATAATAGAGTATATAGAGGGAGGCATGAACCTTACATCGAAAGACTATAATAAGGGTTAACTTAAGTTTCCTACTAATAAGTTTCAACAAGCCTTCTATAAGTCTAAGAATCCTATATGCATATAAGAAGAGGACTCCTCTTCATACATATGATCCTAGTTACAAAAATAAATGGGAGTAACTCTCTCTTCACATAATGGTAAGCTTTACAAAAAAGATTATAAGTCAAATTCAACCAAGCTATAATAACAATAACAAAAACAACACTAAGATCATAGCCTAGGTGAAGATGAGAATACAAGTTAGAGAAAAAGAAACAACTAACTTTACTGCACACAGCTGAGTAGAGGAGACTAGGAACCAAAGGAGTTATCAAAATGTTCCTGGTGGTTTGTCTTATAAAGCAAGACATGCATAACATATCAATTCTAATGTGACCTTTGGCCATAGTAAGGATGTAGAGTCTATGGGGTCTTAGATTGTTGGTTCATCCACTATGCAAGTAGTTGTGAATAAAACTTCCAGGAGTAACTTATGGTAGTTATGTTCAAGACACCAATTGAGACCAATAATTGTAGCTTGAAGCACAACCTAATTATTTGTTCCTTCCCCCCAAAGAAACTGCAAAAGCAAAGACGAAGCACCCTTCATCATCCCTAAGCACCCATACAGTGCCAATATTCCCAGGTTTTTGGAGTGTACTTCCATTAGTTATGAGCTTGATAAAATCGTTTGGTCCATAAAATGGTGATTTTAACTTCTTAACAACATTTTCATCAATGGTAAAAATATCCCTCCAATTGTTAGGCCATTGAAGATTAGATATGAGGTTTGTAGAAGATTACAAGAGTATTTAAGCACCCAAAACTTCTCCTTAGATGCACTAGACTTCTCCCTTCCATAATTTGCTGAATTCTAAAAAATCAAAATAGGTGTTGACTGCAATAGTAGTTTATAAACATCATTTTTGTGATCCCTCAGCCACCAGTTTATAATGGTAAGCCTTAAAAGTCTTTCCTTATGTTCAAAACCAAAGGATCCCGAGAAAAACTTCCATGTGTGAGTATAAAAGTTCCCCTCAACAAAAATGTGACACACAATGTCTTTTATAGTAGAATAGAAGTAGAATTAGCTTACAGGTTCAATTCTAAAGGAAGTCAATTTTTCATCTGGGGGCAATTTCTTTCTAAGTTCTCTCAAAAGAAGGAAGCAACACTTGATAGGAATATGTTTATGCCAAGTAAGTGTACTGGTGATGATTTTTCTACAGGTATGCCGCACTATATTTTAGGCATATGTACAAGTGAAGTCACCATTAAATTTTAGTTTCCAGTAAGGTTGGTCCAGTAACCTTTCCTTAAACTAAAAACTTATTTGCAAGATAACATGGATGAGTTGAGCAGGACCATGTCTATTGAGAAACTCCTCATTCCTTACCCTATTAATAATAAAGTGTTGGACTTTAGTATTGTTAGTTCTTCTATTAATAGTGATGAAATTAACAATAGGACCAACACCTAACCATTTTTCTCACCAAAAACTATAGCTACCACAATGATTGTCCAACCAATTTTATCTTCTACCTTTTGATTATTTTTCATAAGATTTTTCCAAGCAAAGGAATCTCTTGTGGCTCCCTTTTAACTATAGGGATGACCATTTGGAAGTATTTATACCTCAAGAAAGAACCTAAAAGGGTGTTTTTTGCCCTGAATTTCCACCAGAGTTTATACTAAAGGGATTTGCAAACATCCTTGATCAGTATTACCCCTATACCCCTCTCAACAAATGGAAGGCATAGAGAAGTACAGGAGGCCCAGTAGTATTTTTCTTCTCATCTTTCTACCCCTAAATAAAGTCAACCATCAGGTTCTAAATTTGCTTCACAGTGTTCTTAAGTGGAGTGATAACATAAAGGAAATGGATATGAAGGGATTGCAACATATTTTTATAAAATTAGCTCTTTCCTCCATAGATTAGAATATTAGAATGACACCATTTTGTTCTGCCTATAACATTAGCAATCAAGTTAGAAAAGTAAACCAATCTTTGCCTCCCAATATACAAAAGGCAACCCAAGTAAGTGATATGAGCGTGTTTCTTACCGAACCCAGTGTACCTCTTGACCTTTTGCACTATGGAATTAAAATCATTTGATTAAAACATAAAGTAGATTTTAGATTTGTTAATTAGTTAACATGATACATGCTCATATACATCCAAAGTCATAATGATGAGCTTCAAAAAGTCAATTATTCCTAAGGTAAGTATGATTACTAATTCTACTAAGTTATATGTTTAATAAGAGACCTATACTTCTACATGTAGAATCCATGGAATAGATGATGTTTGTGAAGTTTGTTTAGGAGCCTAGATAGAACCTCAACCCCAATAATAAATAAAGCAAAAGACAAGGGGTCTCTTAGATTTAAACCCCCCAATTGAGTGAAAAAAACCATGCTTGGTTCCATTCACTATGATTGAGTACCAATTATTTCTCACTACCTTCCAAATCTTACCAAAGCCTATTTTTCTAAGTACCAGACATATATAATACAAATTGACCCTATCATAGTCTTTATCCATATCAAGTTTGACCACAACATTACCCTAATATTTGGTTTCTTAATCTGATGGATAATTTCTTTGTCTAACATAATGTTTTTTGTGATAGTTCTACCCTTAAAAAAACCTGTCTGGTTGGGAAAAATTGAAATAGAAAGAGCAGGAGCTAGCCTAAGGCAATTTTTTTTGAAATGATTTTATTGGTGAAATTTCTAAGACTAATTTTCATGTACTCAACCAAAGAATTAGGATGGTTTGATTTTGGGAGTAAAATCAAACATGTATGGGATAAGTATTTAGGACTGAATAGATCATAAAATTAAACTTGGATGGGAAGCAGGAGGTCATAGTTAATGATACTCCAATAAGACTAGAAGAATGCCCCCTATTCCATTAGGTACAACAATCGAGTTAGGATTCACAAAAAACACTACAGTTTTAAGCTCCTCCTAGGAGGCGCAACCTGTAGTAGCTCATTTTGACCTCATTCCTCACATGGGGTATAAAATCAATGTGGTTTTCATCAATAAACACCTTTTTCTAGTGAACATTTACTGGAAGAGATTGCAAGTAGAAGTAACTCTAGCCTTATCTCCTTGAATCCAATCACCATTATCATTTTTGATTTTATGAATAAACAACCTTCTTCTCCCACCTCTATTTAAAGAATGGAGGTATCTTGAGATTGCATTCCAATATTTAAACCATTACAAGGAGTGTTTTTTTTTGTCTAAGGATATATTTTTCTAATTTCATATAGATAATATACTGAGCATTGAGGTAGTGTCCATTTTAAATTAATATTCATGGTCAAATTTAATTAATGCTCCAATAGCCATCATAGACCTCATAAATAGGGTGTTCAAGAACTAATTGGACACGTTCATGATCGTATTTATAGATGATATTTTGGTTTATTCCAAAAGTAAGGAGGAGCATGCTACAAATCTCAAAATTTTCTTCACTCTTTAGGACCATCAATTTTATGATAAATTTTCTAAGTATTATTCTAGCTGAAATCAATTGCATTCCTCAGCCTGTGATTTCTAGTGAGGGAATTTAGGTGATTCTCAGAAGACATATATAGTCAGAAACTAGACCAGACCCATTTCTCCTTATGATATTTGGAGTTGTTCAGGTTTGGATGGTTACTATTTGAGGTTTATTGGGGAGTTTTATTCCATAAATTCCTTATTGACCCGATTGACCTAGAAGAAGGCTAAATTTTAAAGGTCTGATAGCTGCGAGAAAAGTTTTCAAGGGCTTAAAATTAAATTGACTTCAACACTAGTGTTAACCCTTCTAGAGGTACATAAGAATTTGTAGTTTATTATGATGCTTGTCGAGTTGGACTCAGGTGTGTACTTTTGCAATATCAAAAGATGATAGCTTATGCTTCTAAGAAGCTAAAGTTTCATTAGAAGAATTATAAAACTCATGAACTTGAGTTTGCAGCTGCCATGTGTGCATTGATATATGAAGACATTAATTGTATGGCATTTACGTTGATGTCTTCACTAATTACAAGAGCCTGCCTTATGGGTTAAACTAAAAGAAGTTCAAATCTGCATCAAAGGAGTTTGTTTGATATATTGAATTATTTATATAAGTGTGATGTACCATCGGATAAAGCTAATATGGTGGAAGATGCACTTAGCAGGTTATATATGTTTAGTATGTCTTATATTAATGAGGATTAAGAAGAAGTTGTCTAACGAGGTGCACATACTTGCACATTTGGAGTTAGATAGATTGATACCGATGATGGTTGGATGTTAGTTCATAATGCTTCAAAGTCCTCATTAGTTGTTTAGGTGAAAGAGAGGCAAGACATTGATACGATATTGGACCAGTTAAAGGGTGCTGTTTAGAAACAGAAGCTTCAATTTTTCTCTCAAAGGGAAAATGGTGTGGTTTGATATTAGGGACGACTATGCATTCCAGATGTTGATAGTTTGGGGGTAGAAGAGTTTGTTAGAGGCTCATAGTTTTGGGTACTCCATTCTTCCATACGCCACCAAAATGTATAAATACTTGGGAAAAGTCTATTAGTGGAATATTATAAGGAGATACATAGATGATTATGTGCCAAATTAACCTAACTATCAGAAGGTTAAAGTTGAATAGAGTCTAGGGGTGTGCCCCAGAGCTTTGGTATTCATACTTAGAAGTGGGAGGTAATTGATATGGATTTTATCATTGGTTTACCTCGTATTTGAAAGCAGTATGACTCAATATGTGTAATTATGTACAGAATGACCAAGTCAGCATATTTCCTGCATGTTAGATAAAATCATTTAGCAGAAAATTCTAGTAAGCTCTACCTTTAGGAGATAATTAGAATGCATGGAGGGGTACTTAGTTTACCTCTCATTTTTGGAAGTCCTTGGTCTACGTACCCAAGTGAATATTTGTATAGTTTTTCATATGTAGATAGATGGTAAAGCAGAGCAGACCATCTAGACCTTAGAAGACAGGATAAGTGCCTTCTCAATTGCTTTTAACGGCAGTTGGGATGATCACTTGCCTTTGATAGAGTTTGCATATAATAATAGCTATTATTCAAGAATCCATATGGCTCTATTTGAGTCTCTCTATAGGAGGAGGTATAGATATCCCATTGTCTGGTTTGAGTTAGGAGAAACAGCTATGATACAGCCAGATTTAGTCCATGAAGCTATGCATAAATTTCTTCCCATTTGAGAGAGAATGAAGACATCCTAGAGTAGACAAGAGTCCTATACTAATGTGAAGAAAAGGATTTAGAATTTGAAGTAGAAAATTAGGTGTTCCTAAAGGTTTCCACTATGAAAGGAGTCATGAGATTTCGTAAAAAAATGAAGCTTAGTCCCCAATATATAGGGCCTTATCATATTTGGAGGAGGGTTGGTAGTATGGCTTATGAGTTAGATATTTAGGAAGAGTTGGAAACAGAACATCAGTCTTTCACATATCCTTCTTGAATAAATGCCTTGGTGATCATACTTTGGTATTGCCAGTGGAGGATATTGATGTTAAGGAAAAACTTACCTACTAGGAAGGTACTAGTTCAGATCCCAGACAGACAGATGAACAAAATAAAAAATAAGGAAGTATCCTCAGTCAAGGTCTTGAGTAGAAATCATCCAATCGTAGGAGCTATGTGGGAAGCATAGGAAGACATAAAGGAAAAGTACCCACATCTTTTATTTCCTAGTTCTAATCTAGTATAAGGTAATTACACCCTTTTAAACTATCTTCCCTCAGTTTTATGCTCCTTATTAGATTTCATGAGTTCCAATATATACCTTTGTGCTATGTGCATACATTCATGTCTATTTCAATCCAGATTAGTTAGTAGTATGTGCTTGTGTTTTTTAGTACTCAGTCAGTAGATTTTACTAGCAAAACATACCCTAGACTCATCTTCACTATTTATTGAAGGAAGAATTATTCCAAGGGTGAGATATTGTAATACCCCATATATATTTTAGGCTTACAAACCCATTACTTAGCTCAGAAAATAAAAAAAAAAGTCTCCAGTTCCCACGAGTCTAGGTCATGACTAGTGACTAGGAACTCATGAGGTCCAGCTATAACCTTGACAATTTCCGCCTCAAGATCAGAAGTAACTTCATGATTCATGAAGTTAGGACTACAAGTCAAACTAGTAACTCTTGGTACCTGATTTAAGCTATGACTTATCTCTCGAGTTGTAATATTGACCTCATGACCCGTGCTATTCAATCATGAAATACAAATATAATTTGATAAAATCAAGTCTCAAACCATGAGTTCACACTAAAATTCATGATCCACACAATACAACTTGTGAGGTGAGTCATAGAATGCCCTATCAATTTTCAATCTATTTTTGAGGGAATTTTTTTCGTTCTCTACCCCTTCTAGACTAAAGGCTATATAATTTTGGCAATCTTAGAGGAGTAATAGAGGCCCTATAGACCATTTATATTCATTCTAATGCTTAAACATATGAATTAAGTGAACAAAACTAGTCATTATCTTAAACTTTTATCTTAACTTAGGGTTCATCTCTAAAATCAAGAACTCTAGATTTCTATTAGCAAATTTAGTCAATGTATTCAGACCCGGTATATGGGACTTCAACAAGGGTTATCATTTGTCCTTATGCCAAAAATCTATAACAACCCCCGTATATGTTATATACTCATGGTACCTATATGATATTTTTGTGGCCTTTTGGTATAGATAAGGGATTTATTTTCTATACAATGAGTGTTGGTAAAGTGGCTTGAGGATATTGTCCATATATCTAATTCGACACGATCAACTTAACCTCAATTTAAAAGTATCTAAACTTGATATTGAAGGGTGGTATTTGTAGTCTAAAGTTTAACGTGGTCAAGCATACATACGTTTTAAGTTAAATTAATGAAAGCACGAACTAAAAAAGGAATAAAAATTTGAGGTGCTTTCTTGACTTAATCAAGCAATCAGGTGAGTCACTTACTTTATTAATTGAAATAGGCTAAGTAGGTATGTAATGGACAATATTTAAATCCATTACTTGAGGCCCAAACTAAGTGACATAAAAAGGGAAAAAGGAGTGGGCAGCCTAATACCCAAATTCTGCCCCAAAAGCCCAATGGCTAAAGGCCTAT
>JBDJHY010353306.1:0-18697 GCA_039654485.1 Withania somnifera | reverse complement strand
AAAAAAAAAAAAAAGCAAGGAATCTTATCACCAAAAGTCAAGGAGTATGAAATACCTAAGAGGTCAAACAAGTGAGGGTATTGGGCCCACATATCCCTCTCTATCTTCTATTTAGCCCCCTCGAAGGGATAACAAGCCCAACTAACCCTCACTACATGGACTTTTATGGACTGAGATGGCTAACATCTCTGTCCAATATAGCCACGGGCTCGTCAATGAAATGCAAATTTTCATACAACTGCATTGTATCCCAATGAAATATATGAGATGGTTATGAGATGAAATAATAGATATAGGACACGCAAAAAATGAAATGGATGTATAAAAACTATAGAGGAAAAGTCAGGAGATAAGAAATTCTCTAACACTATCAAGGATCTTAATAGTAACAATATACCTGGTGATAAGCTTGACTCTCTGACCCAATGTCGTCTCACCCTTCATGAGAAAAATACCCCGAACACAAAGTTACAAAAACTAAACTCCAATATATGAAGTCTACAATTGGCGTAGCTCATCTTCCTACTAAATGATGTAGCCTACGCTGGATAACTTGCATACTCTTAAGTTAATATTGAAGAAAATCTACACTCTAAGGATAAAACTTAAGACCACCAAACTTACAAATCAAATATCTACACTGTATTCCATATATGCCCTCAAAAGAAGCCATTTGGATGCTTGAGTAGAAACTATTATTATATGTAAACTCTAATACAGTCGCATACTGATCCCATTGTATCCCAAAATAAAAAAAACACAAGCCCTCAACATCTATTCTAGCATGTCAATAGTCCTCTCAGTCTATGGTTTGCAGATAAAATATGATGCTAAGATCAACTTAAATACTCATCTCTTACTGAACTATCATTCAAAACTACAAATGAACAAAAATACCCAGTCTAAAATGATGTAAACTAGAAAATCATGTAGTAGGATCACCTTTTGAATATGTACTCGATCTCAGCAGCATAAGAAGAGAAAACATGTAGGTAGTGTGCTGACTTGGTCAACCGATCCAAGATGACCCAAATGGAAACATAACCTCATAAAATACATGGCATCCCTAATATTATGTCCATGATCATGTTCTCCCACTTATACTTAGGTCTATGAAGTCTCTCAATCAAACCACTTGGTCTCTGGTGCTCAAACATCACCTGCTAATAGTTCAATCATCAAGACATATAGGCTTCTATATCTCTCCTCATACCATACAAAACCGATAGTGATGACACAAGTCTTATACATATTAGATGTGTTGTGATACATGTAATATCTAAAGTAATTATCCTCTCAAAAATTATCTAAATCAAGTCACATAGAATAGGAACACAAATATAACTATCAATTCATATAAGACCATAAAAATATAGAGTGTCCCTTCTGGCATCACCCCTCAGTACCTAATTTCAAAGCTTAAATAAGTGGTCATTATCAAACTGTCGACGACAGATCTAATAAAATAAGGTAGACCTAGACTCAATATGTGAAAAAACTCTATCGAGGTCTAGAATATCCAATCAAACAAACTTGCTATCCAAAACTAGATATCTAAGGCCAAAGGTCTCTCTAAAGCTAATAGAAAATACAAACTGCCCATGTTTTCTATTTTCTAGCTCAAGGAGTCTATAACAAAATATCCTTGATCAAATGATACAAACTCATGATGTTGTAATCCTTCATGATATCTCTCCAAAAAATATGTCTTAAATTGAGATCCTTATGGATTTGTGTGTTGTAAGTTATGGTGGTCTTTAAATATCTCACAATGTACCTCATACAGACAATGTTGCTAGAGATTGAGTGCATAAAACTTCTACTGCCAACTTTAAATCATGAGTAGGGTAGTTAAACCCATGAACCTTCACATGCCAAAACCATAGATAATAATCCATATAAAACACAACCCAGGCTATTACCTAAAGCATCAAAATACATAGTGTAGCTCAAACTCTCAATCGAAAAAATAACAACCAAAACTGTAGTAAGTAACTCCTTTAGCCTTGGAAAACTATACACAAACTCATAAGACCACTGGAAAGGAATATCCTTCCTAGGAAATCTAGCCAAGGTAGGTGTTGTAGATGAAAAACTCTACATAAACCATCTGTAGCAGCTAGCTAAACTAATGAAGTTGTGAAAGGTCTATAAGAGTAGTAGGACTTGGCCAATCATGAACTTCCTAAACCTTTATTAGATCTACACTTGTACCATCCATATACATCACCTACCCTAAGAATACCACTGCCTCCAACCAAAACTCGCACTTTGAGAATTAGCATAAAGTTGTTGATCTCTCAAAATTTAGAGCACGATCCTTAACTTTTATTGATGCTCCTCTTTTCTATGTGAGTATACTGTGCTGTCATTTATGAAGATGACAATATAAGTTGAAATACATTTTGATGACACGATTCATAAGATCTATAAATGTTTTTTTGGGCATTAGGCAACCTAAATACATGACTAGAAACTCTTAATGATCATAACGGCTCCCAAATATTATCTTAGTGATGCTTGCTTCCCCAATCCTCAAATGTGGATACCCGATTCTCAAATCAATCTTAGAGAACAAGAAATCACCCTGCAATTGGCTGAATAAATCAACAATATAAGTCAGAGGACACTTATTCTTAATAGTAACTATATTAAACTACCCTGTTGATGTGGGTTGTGAATTAAGATACCATTTTTTATCATATGAGTCAGATCCTTCATCTGCACTTCCCACGATGGGAGATCTTGTATTCACATGTATTAGCATTTTTTCCCTCATAATTGATTTCTTTTAGTAGTGGATTGAGTTTGTCGATGTTATGTTTAACCTTTCATAGGTATGGAATCTCAGTGAATTCTACTAACTTTAAAGTAGCATGTATGGGCATAGTTGTCATTACCCCTTTGTTTTATACAGTCTTCTACTTGGGTGTAGTCTGTCAGTCAGCTAGGAATTTTGGCCTATTTTTTCCCTATGTTCCGTAGTGATTCAACAGATGTGTAGAAGAGTTCATAGAATTACTATAGGTTCTGATTCAATGGTTTTGATTAAATTAACTAGGAAGGATTCCACATTTCATTAGTTTGTACAGTTTTGGGTGAGAATTTATAAGCTCAAGGACTCTTTGATTTCAACTTTGACATTAATTCTTATAACCAAGAACTAGAGACTTTCTTGGTGTTTGGTGATGATTACGATGTTGTTGAGTTGTGTCCTATGAAAATCAAACCAAGTGATAGATTTTATTTTGAGCAACATAGATGTTAAAAAAATTTCCTCTTTTAGTTCCACGATGGGTTCTGGATTTGGACATATGGTCCTTGGTTAGTAAGTTATCTTGGCCTTAAATGCTTAGTTTCGAAGGAGTGCCACTAGTAAATGGAAGTTGATTTTATTGTGATTGTTATATTTGAGTTTACCAAATTGTTCACTTCTGGTTGATTTAGGTTTACTTCATCATAGAGGGATTTATATCTCACACCTTCGTACGTGGCATAGTTCATTTGCACAAGGTGTAGTTTTTCCTCATATTTTTATCTACTGACTTCATATTCTTTGTCATGGAATGATTCACATGCATTAGAAGCTACCATCTGGGTTTACAGATGGTCATTTAGGGATTTGGGAAGTCAAAGGAGTGAATTCCCCCCCCACCCAAAGCTAAGAAATTGATGCTCATGAGCTAGGTTGTAAAACTTAGGCTTGTAAATGATGCTAGCGTTTAAGGCGTGATGGGATTTGGTCAGAGAGGTCAGCCTAGACCATGGTATGCTAGGCCTTTTGTCAACACCCAAACTCAGGTCATAATGGTGCCTATAATAGTCCACCTACAGGAAAGCCAATCCCACAACATGTAGAGGCAGACAATGGTCTGTAAAAAGAAACAAATAATAGAAAGTGGAAGAAGAAGTGACTAAGGGAAACACGTACACAATAATAATGCAAAACAAACCCAAAGCCTAATGCTGATGGCATAGGAAGAAACTACTAATACAGAGTACAATTTGAGTCATACAAAATATAAATATATAACTCTTTCTCTATAAAATACAACAAAAGACAAATCTACACTTACGGAGAAGGGTTAGCCTCAATGTGAGGACCTATGTCAATAGAAATTACTCATTTTAAGATCATTATCACAAAAATGACGCAGAAGTGTAACATGAATATAAAATACAATGGGTTCCCAGTAGGTACCATAGACGGACTTGGCATGCATAAGATATAAATAAAGGAAAAAATGAGTTCTATACTAACAAGGAAAAAATAAGGTTTTTCAATATTAATAAGGAAAGAATCTATGACGCAGAAGGATAAATAAGGGAGAAGCAAGATAACTAATAAGTACGTGGTACGAATAAGAGCAAACTAAAAGTACAAGTTAACTAGAAGAGTAACTCTGACAACTTGGAAATCAAAAGAATAACGATATAGTAATAGGTATAAATTTTATACAACAGGAAAAAAAGGAAAACAAAGTTTCCTATCACAATAGGAGGGATCTAATCCCACGTACAAAATCCTCGTAGCATGACAACTAGTGTACATTTATTTGGGAAAAATGCCAAGACTCGGGCTTCACCCATATATCATATCTTAGTGGAACTCAAGTCCAGCCAAATAGGAAAATTAAAACCGCAGTGAACACAACTGCTGACATGTAGAAAATACTCAAAAATCTGAGTGCCAAATAGAAAATAGATTAGGTAGTGAGAGAAAATAGATCCATATATCTACCAAAGTAGTGGATACATATAATGTATAAGAAATCAATTTTCGATTATTACTCTATGTAAATATAGTTGTCTTTTAAACTATTAATGCATGTTTGTGACACCGAATCAATTAATAGGCCTATTTGATCTACAACTAATTACTAGAATCCATTGAATGGATGCCGAGACCTAAACATAAGGTACCTCCTCTTCTAGCCCAACAACAGTTTCGAGTCACTAGTAATCACATCAAAGATGTCATAACTGCCCAGAGGTCACCCATTAGGGATCAGAACACACCCATGTAGGGGAAACATGGAGCTATAATAGCTCAATGCAATATAATCCACTCCTAGGCTCGCACCAGTCCAGGGCATAATGTCATCACATAAGGATGCTGACTACCCAACAAAGTTGTATTTGACTGGGTACAATATCATCACTTAAGCCTGCTAACCATCCAACATAGACATATACATCTATCTATATCCAAGTGACAACGTACATCCTAGTCATATGCAACAACCTCATGTAGACCACCGAATAATCAGCCTACCTAGATCAGCTCTAAAGCCACCAACCTAAAATCAGGGCATAGCTACTATGATCTAACCACTAATATAATCCCCTCCCAACCAGTCTACATTCAAGAGTAAGCATAAAAATAATGCACACCAAAGTTTATAATCTTCCCCTAACAATACTATGTTCCAGAGTCAATGAATAACACGCGGGCAAGGTAATGTATTTGAAAGGTAAGTAACTAACCTACAAGCCATCTACATAGACCACATGCCTAAGATTAAACATAATGGGGCTCCAACTAATAGTCCCAGTCCTGAGATGGCACTTAACCATACATATACTACACTAATACCTAGTGTAAAGAAAGTAGACCGTATCTTACCTGGATTCCAAATATTTTCTCAATAAGCGTGCCTAAGTATCCAAAGAATCATGTACGAAGATCGAATTTTCTCAAGTCTAGAAAAAACATAATCCACATGCCAAGAGGAGTGAAAAAGGCCCATATTTCTATATAAATTGTAGGGTCAAAGTCCAACTAAAAATGGGTCCATAAACTCTAATAGCTCAAAAAGAATGAAATATTCATACCAACACATGGAGAACACCTCATACATCATATGGTATAAAATATTGCTCAAACTAATGATATAAAATAAAGAAACAAGACTTGAAACCATAAGTAATATGAAAAACTTTATTACAAAAGGTAAAACAAGGAATTACTCAATATAAAGGAGAGGAGAATCATAAGAACACAATTCCACGAATCAAAATAATGATTTTAACTACTAATACAACTAATTTAAGCTGATGGTTTTCAAGAAATTTGGAGAAAACTGATGGACATTCGGCAAAATAGAAGAAGGAAATATATATAGGTTTTCCATTTAGTATCACGATTATGCCCTCCTAGAAAAATCGCACCGATGGATGTACTTGGGCACAATGCAACCACATTTCCTTAGCTCGATTGCACTAAAAGAGGGAAAGGACTTGGTGCGACCTCTTCCCTCCAGCACAATCACGTTGACTACTATTACTTGAATTCCCAAATATGATCCAAAATAGGTGCAAAATGGAAACTACGTCCTATTTTGACAATCCATGTGTGAAATATTCATGTAAAAATATCTAGGACTAAACACAACTAAAAAAAGTGATCCAAGATCATGTAAACTGAGTAAGGACCAGAATAAAAATGATTATAGATATTTAAACAATAAAAATTATAGGGAACCAACCTACTGACCCCAATAAGTCACTAATGACTTGAGGAGGTTACAAGGACACTCTAAATATAGAAGGATCACAAACACACAAAAATGACCTTGAGGGTCATTAAAATATTCCCCACTAAAGGAACTTTCATCCTCGAAAGTTAATGAAAGAAGGGAGTACATGGAGAGTCAAACAAGTAAGGGTACTAGGATTTCATGTCAGTGTCCGTCTACTAGGTACAATCCTAGACTAAGCGGAGAGTACATAAAACTCTCTAAACTGGAATTTATCTTGACCTTAGCAGCCTCAAGCTTCAGTCAACAATGTCCTCAGGCTACTCAATAAAAGTCAATCGGTTGTTTAAATGAATTGAATAAAAATGAAGTACATAGGTAAGATCTAGCACATAGAGGTGAAACAAAAAAATGTGAAGCATTAGATGAACCATTGGCAACTCTATAGGTAGTCCTAATCTATAGGAAACCTCACTGATCCTCTCCATAATATCATATAGTCCAATAAACCCAAGGTTAAGCTTTCCCCTCTGGCCAAATCTCATAATGCCCAACTCACAAGAATACCCTATCCCAACACTAACTCTAGGGGATGAAGTCTATAGTTTAATTGGCTCTTATGACAGCCCTATGTAGTCCGTAACCTATCCTAAATAATCTAAACTCTCTGTGTGGCATATTAAATCAAGGAAGAACACTGAGGCAAGATCTCAACACTATTATACTAACAAATCGGTGATATACAATGCTTTCCGTATAAAACCTCAAGTAGTTCCAACCAAATACTAAAGTGGTAACTTTTTATTATATGAGAACTCTGCCAAATCCGAATAATGATCCCAGCTACCATAAAAATAAAAAATACTAGCTCAGAGAATATCCTGGAGTACCTAAATAGTCTGCCCTGACTTTTCATCAATCCATGGGTGAAAAACTATACTTAAAGCTACCTATGTACCCATGTCATGATACATAGTCTTATGAAACCGCAAAGTTAATTTTTTATCCCGTTTTGGTATAACTGTACCAAGAACCCCATGTAGATGCTCCCTAATATAAAAGATAGAAAATATCTTGGAACTATAAGAAGATGAAGTCCATAAAAAATGAGTATATTTGGTCAATCAATCTATGATTCCTATATACAATCATGACCCCTGAAAGTAAGAATTAGTCTAGAAACAATATCCATAGTAATCCTCTCCCACTTCCAATCATGAATAAGGAGTCACTGTAATACACCACCTGGTCTACAGTGATTGAACTTTACTTGTTTGAAGTTCAAGCTTTGGAAAATGAACTTGTAACATCTAATCTCAGACAGCACACTAATAGTGTCATTTGGAATCTCTCCACATCTTTATGATGCAAGATATAAGGAGTATCTGGTACAATAGGCCTCATAAAAAATGTACTAACTCAAATCATCCACCCTGAATACAGCTGCCCATGCATAATACACCATTATATTCTAAAGATGCACTGTTGTAATCACCCTTAATGAAAACTTCCGAATATGAACCAAGGATCTATCCTCGTATTATTGTTGTCAGATCTAATCAGTTAGAGTAGGTCTAGTATCACATACACAATGACTGTGCTCGAATAAGATATGTTCAATGACAAAATGATTAGCCAATAACTTAGTTTCCAAGGCTAAAAACCTCTCTAAAGTTGAGATGGAAGCCAAACTAGCCATGCTACCTATATTCCTTCTTAAGGCACCTGCAACAAAATTCATTTTTCCTTGATGGTACAGAAAGCTGATATCATAGTCATTCAAAAGCTTGTCCCATCTCCTGTATCTAAGATTGAAATCCCTATGGCTCAATATATATTGTAGGTTGTGGTGATTAGTAAGAATCTGAAATAAACTCTATCAAGGTAATATATCTAGATTTTGAGTGAAATAACTGTTGCCAAAAACTCCAAATAAAGGGTGGAGTAGTTGCACCCATTAACCTTCAACTGAAGTAAAGCATACACAATGACTCTAACCTTCTGTATTAGTATACACCCAAAACTAATACTGAAGGCATCACAATAAACTATATATGGAGGGTCATCAATAATACTAGTACTGAAGTGAGCAACTTGTTGATCCATAAAAAACTAGACTCACAATCCTCAAACAATCAAAACAGGACATCCTTCCTTGTCAATATAGTCATAGGAGCTATTATAGATGAAAAACCCTATCCGACCCATTGATAATAGCCATAAAAACCAACAAAGCTATATACCTTTGAAGGGGTAGTGGGTCAAGGCCACTCTAGAATGGATGAAACCTCCATTAGATCTACCCTAATACCAGCTGAAGATACAACATACCCTAATAATGTGACAGAGTATAACTGTAATGACCCGCCTTGTCATTTCTTTGATTTTCTACCTTTTCTATGTTTAGAAACTTCTGGTAGTCTCCCCAAGTCATTTATTACTTTCTAGTACGATTATCTCATCTCCGTGGAAGCTTGTTTCCTTTTATCTCAATTTCTTTTTTATGAAGGCTTAACCTTGAAATAGTGGAACTTGATAGTGAATTCTTAGTAAACACGCTCAAAATTGGATTTTGATAGTTTTTTAGTTTCGAAATTCCAACTTTGCTCTAGTTAGACCTTTAGTTCATGTGTTGGGTCTTCTTTTTGAGTTTGAAATGTTTCATGGAAATTCTGTTTAAAAGAAGTTCATTTTGGAGCCTGATATGTCTTTGAAGGATTTGAATTTTGGATTAGAATTTTGACGCTTCCATCAGCTCTAAAATGGTATTTTTGGATAGTTGGAACATTGGTACGCTTCCGGGTGTTTCCGGTCTTATTTTGTGTCTTTGTGGAAATTTAAAAGTTGGCCCTTTTTATTCAGTTAGGTTTTTGGGTCCTTTTTCTGAAACAACCTCCGTTGTTGATTCATCAATTTATTTGAGTTTGTAATATTTTTTTATGCAAGATGCATATTTTTTGGTTGTTGTTAGACACCGTTTTAGTTTTTTGCCTTCGCTTGGAAAATTAAGTTATTATAGAAAAATCTAAAGAGCCAAGTGGTTTAGTGCAGTCGTGCTCATATGATGTAATCGAGGTAATCTTCCTTTCCTCTTTTTGAAATGATTGCGCTCTTGTGATCATATCGTTGTAACCCTTTTTTTCTTTTTAGAGTGATCATAATTGGGGGTGCTATCACGCTAGGCTAGGATTTTTTGAGTTTTGCACACTCATGCTGGGAGTGCTGTGATTGTGTTGGATGGGATTTTTGGGATATTGTGAGGTTTCGCTAGGAGCGCCTCATCGCGTTGTATAGCTTTTATAGCCTTGGGAGCAATCGTGCAGGTTCGACGCGATCATGCTATAGGATGACTAGGAATTTCATTGGAAGTTCCTTGAAATTCCAACCCACAAATTCATTCCACTTCACGTATTCTTGACCTAAATTTTAAAATTTTAACTTCAAAGATTTGGCATTGAGTGTAGGGACTTTGTGTAGCGTGTTTATAGCCTTATTCCTTATTTTAGGTCAGTTTTCTTCCCTTCTTCTTTCCTCCAAGATTTTACTTCAAGCTTTAATGGTGGATTAGTCCATGGGTATGAGAACTGAGTGTATTTCATGGTTTTCTTGCATAGTGAAATTGCTGGGAGCTTGGTAATCACTGTAGCATTTTATTCCGTCAATTTCCATGTGCGTAGCCTACTTGATTCTCTATTCTTGTTTCTTGAAATATTTTTCTCTTTCAACATAAAATTTGGTTTACCAATTGAGCTAATTTTGAAACTACATGTTCATGGAGATGAGGCCTTCATGCTGGTCTTTTTAGTTTAATTTTCTAGGTGGTGGGGCCCATGGACCTATTTTTAGGCCTGATTTTTTACCAATTTTGTATTATGCAATATAGGTCTTAAAATTTTACTATTTTACTGGCAAACATTGTTTTTGTAGTTTCAAGCTATTTTGAGCATTTCTAAGGTCATTTAGGATGTGTGGGTGCCTTGTAGGAGCTTTGCACTAGCATCTAGGTAGTCTAGGTTTACCTACTCTTTAGACTGGGTTTGCATTGAATACTTGTTGGATTCTAGCTAGTTTTGGAGGATGGATGAAAAGTTGTATACCTTTTGTTTCTATTTTTGTGCTCATTTACCCTTTTTGGGTTCCACGTGGGGCTATTGTTGGTTGCATACTGAGAATGGTGTTCCCATCTTGTCAGGGCAGATGTATGACAATAGTATTAGAGCTCGAAAATTTATTTTCTCAGGTATGATGTGTGCTTAGAAGGTGACTTATGGACTTTCTTTGACTTTGAGTATGTTTGTTATTTTTTCTTGGTTGTGTTCACTACATGCATTCACGGTAGCTATGAATGGACAGGGCTCATGGTGGGATTTATTACTTAAAAGGGGTAAAGGCTATTATAAATGGACATTTTCCTGACATAATCTAAAAATAGGGTTTTATTACTTGTTTTTCAACAACCATGAGATGGTATGGACTATTTTCATAAAGATATTACTAGAAATAGCTTTTTCTAATACTCTATATACACCACGGGCTGATTATCTGTGCTTAGAGGGGTCTCTAGAGATATTTTTGGAGGTGGGATCTCTTGTTAGGGTCGGGGCCTAAGTGTGGATTCAAACTGGGAATCCCAGTTGGACAGGATTCCGAGCTTATGAATTGGAGGAAAGATATTCAGAATGAGGTTCCCAGCAAGAAAGATCCTCGATGTTTGATTTGGAACTTAACCCTAGTAAAGGACCCTAGGGAAGTACTTGATGTGGGACCTCTAGCATTGTAGGTTATGCTACGTCAGTTCAGTTCTACCGACCCTTGTATTCATCCTTTTATCATTTATTTGTACCTAGCAGGCTTAAGGAGAAGTCATACTTAGTATTGTTTTCCATGTTTGTTCTTACTAGCAGGATAGGCACCAAGTAGGTTATGTTTGTTCCTTTCTTTATGTATCTAGTAGTCGCATGAGGTACTACTTGGATTTTATTTGTTATTATCTTCTCCTTTAATCTTATTCTCCTGTTATCGTTAGTTGAGCCTAGCTTTATATCAGGAATATTTTTCATGGAATCATGGTTTGAGCTAAGGATGCTAATTGTTCCTCGGCGAGGCTGAGTATTTAGACCTATGCTTGTTACTTTAATTGGTTTTCCTTATAGTTATGTCCTGATTTATATTATGTTTTACTTATTTTCTTCTAACCTATTTTACTTATTCCCTATATCTTACTTGTATTTGATAAAGATCGGTCGACCTATGATGTCTATCGTATACACTTTATTGTTGGTACTGATGCTACACTTTTGTGCCATTTTTATGGTGCAGATACTAGTATAGTTCATTGTAAGAGGTTGGATCATGCTGAGTAGGGGTGCCAGTGAACTTCATAGATCACGATGAGCTCCCATCATCCGCGATGAGCTTGTTCTCCAGGTGTGTTGGTATTCTGCCATATATTTTGTAAGAAAGATTGGTCTTAAGTATTTACCTCCTTTTAAGGTTGTTATATATATTACTTTTGATTACTCTGTTATACTTTAGCTCCATATTGTCACAACCACCAGTTCTTGGAGGTGTTATGTTTATGCATTTTGTTGTATCTCTTTCATATTACTTTTTACTACTTATATTACTTTTGGTTAGCTACTGTCATCCTATTTCCTATCGCTTTGGTCCAAAGGGTTGGCTGGCCTACTGTTGAGACTATAGGGGAAATCACGGTCTAAATTTTGGGTCATGACAGAGTGTTTTAGGGATTAGTTTTACCTGGTTTTTGTGACAGCAGAGCAAGTGTTAATAGAATCCTACGGATCAGTGCGTAGACATACGTATCCTATCTTCAACTGGCTACAAGGAACTATAGGGAATGAATTCCCTTTTTTTTTCTATCCTTATGCGTAGTACTTGTGTCAGTTTCCTTAAGTATCTATTTTACTTCGCTCTTTTTGTAGATAGTATGTACTCGTAGCTCATCAATTGACAGAGACCCTCCTATAGAGGCACATAAGACCACACCCTATGTTAGGGAGGAGGTAAAAATAGGTAATCAGTCCCTTGGTAATACTCCAACATCCTTTCCCCAGACTAACACTTTTAAAAATCCACTAAAAAGACCATTATAGTGCATTAACTATAGTTTACACCACTACCACCGGCCATAGTACAACAATGTTGTTGAATATGCTTATAATGTCCTGCGGGTTGCTGACAGCGGTGCCTTAGAGTTTGGCTCAAGTGGAAGCACATGTTGATCTACCTCCCCAAGTTCCTTCAACTATAGTTCTTCCCTTAGATCAGTCAGTTGCACAACCACTGCCTATCCTAATAGCTATTTCAGCACCAATACCTTCTCAATAGACCGATTCTAGGGTTATTCCATCACACGAGGTAAGGAATATGCTTGAAAATTCTCCATAAAGAGCCCCATATTCTAACGAGAGAAGGATAGGACACAACAGAGTTTATTTCTGTCTACGAGGAGAGATTGAGGACATTGGAGCTTTTAGACAAGCACATGATTGATTTTACCACTTATCTGCTCAAGGGAGCAACCATCCATTGGTGTAGGGTGCTTACAGATCATAGGACAGCTAGATCTCCTAGATGACATGGTGTCAGTTTATAGAGGCCTTCACGGAGAAGTATGTTCCTCTTAGTGTTTGGGAGAGGCTTAGCTTTGACTTTTCTGCCTTACAACATGGTTCTTTTTCTGTTATAGATTATGAGGCTGGGTTTTTTGAGCTATCGAGGCTTGCAGCTGAGTTAATACCTACTAAAGAGGAGCATATCCACTGCTTTACTCATAGACTAAGAGTTGATTTGCACATGGAGGATATTGATGATAATGCTAGGAGCATGATGAGTTACCTTGCGAGTCCCAAAGGGGTGGAAATAAGAGGCATCACCTTCAAGAAAGCTTTTTCAATGCCTGGTTAGCTGGAAGAGATTTTTGTAGAGGTTAGTTTAGCCGAAAATATCATGATTCTATACATAATTTAGAGGTAGGTTAAAGTAGTCAGCCTGCTAGGGGCTTAGGAGCTGGGTTATAGGGTCGTGGTGGCAAGGTTGAGGGTCTAGGGGATCGTGATAATAATAGGTATCGGTGCTTTTAGTGTGGAATTCAGTGGAACCTTACCTAAGATTGCCCTAGGGGTTCCATAGATAGTGTTGCTTGTTATCAGTTTGGGGAGTTAGGTCATTGGATTAGAGATTTTCCTCGGCGTGGAACTGCCCAAGCACCATTACCAGCATAAAAACTTCAGGTAGTACCACCATCTATAGGTAGCAAGACTATAAATTAGGGAGAGAGGGAAAGTGGTCAGAGGGGTAGAGATCTTTGCATAAAGTTGCTCAGTCTTAAAGTCTATAGTAAAACTCTAATATGTTTCTCGTGCTTCTCCCAACTCCAAAAGTAAACCAGGATATTATCAATAAACACAATCACAAAAGAATCAAGGTACGATTTAAAAATTTTGGTCATAAGATAAAAATATATGGCTGGAGAATTAGTCAGCCCAAATGACATACTGGGTTTGAAAAGGAGTCTTCAGAGTGTCCCCAGCCTAAACCCTCAATTAGTGATAACCCAGCTTCTATTCAATCTTCAAGAACATCACAACACCCTGAAGATGATTAAAAAGGTCATCAATCCTTGGCAAAGGATACTTATTCGTAATGATAACCCTATTCAACTTCCAATAGTCAACACACAAATGCTTAGTCCCATCATTTTTTAACAAATAACCCTGTATAGCCACATGGTGAAACACAATGGAGTATAAAGCCTCTAGAAATCAAATGCTGAAGCTGGTAATTGATCTCTCGAATTTCTTCTGGAGCCATGCAATAACGTGCAATAAAAATAGGTATAGTGCCCGACTCAACCTCTATTGAAAAATCAACAACATGCTCGAGTGGGAGAGTATGCAAATCATTAGGGAAAACATCAATAATATCTCTAAAAATAGGCACAAACTTGGGGAAAGGAGGACCAACACACACACATCATGGACATAAGCCAAGTAACATATACAACCCTTGGCTAAGAATTTACTGGCTTGTATACTAGATACCACTGAAATCGAAGAGTGGCTAATAGGACCTCCCATACCACAAGGGACCCATCAGGTATAGTTAAGGCCAAGGTCTTGGAAAATAAATCCAGAACTGCATGATAAGGGGATAACCAATTCATGCCACGAATTACATCAAAATCAATCATGTATAGAGCAATAAAATTAGTCCGAGTGTCCAACCCATCGTATGGTCACAACACAATCTTGTTGAATCAGATCCACCACTACAGTGTAACCTAGGGGAGTAGCCACACTCACAGGCATAGGTAAAGGATCACATATAACACCCAAATAGGGTGCAAAGTACACAGAAACATAATAGTATGTAGAACTAGGGTAAAATAATACCAACGCTGGATGGTGACAAACAAATAACATACCCATAACCTTTGTCAGAAGCTCTACTGGGTATTTATCAGGTAGGACATAAAACTGACATCGACCAACACTCTACTGGTCTCCTCCTCTGTCCCCTGATATCTCCCTATGCCCCCATCATGACTTCTTTGAGTCAATTTTTTATTGCCTCTAGTCGGTGCTGGTACTGTCTATAGAGCTCTGCGGCTTAAGATACAGGATGGATAGCTAGGTGCTATGGAAATATCTGGCATAGTGAGCCATCTCACCACACTTGTGCAACCATGACATTTCCGCAACCAAAACCACTAAATGTACCATTCCAGCCACCATAATACTGAACCCTAATAGATGTGTTGCTGTGGGATAGCTACTCTGACTCCCATTGGTTAATGGTACGGAGACTTAAACTGGTATAATAGGTTCTCCCTGATACCACTAATGTGGCTACTACTGCTGAGGTTTATGTCTATTATTACCATCTCCCAGAGGATCTAAACCAACTAAAATCTCCCTGGAGGCATTGTCTCTTGTCGTAGTCCCTTAGGCTACGATATGATGTCTGTCCATGTTACGTGCATGATAAACCACTATAACAATGGACTACCCTAAGAAAGCTATAACTTAACATCTTCTTAAACTCTGATCTCAATCCAGCTACAAAACAGTGGAAGGGTTCAACCTTTGTCTGCATAATAGCAGCCAAATACCTCGAAAGCTACATGAATTGAGCCTCATACTCAAAAAAAAAAAAATCATTGATCCTTTCTAAAGTTAATAAACTGACCATTAAGAACCTCTAAAAAACTCTAAGGAACATACTTAACCATGAAGGCATCCATAAATTAATGCCATGTCATAGGTGTGGACCCACCTGGTATGCTCTCTCTATATATATGCTCTCTACTAGGCTTTAACTCGAAATTCTAACTAATACCCAATGAAATCAACTCCATGTGTCTCTTTTTCAAACCCAAATTCTGCAACCTCTCCTCGCACTCCACAAGGAACTCATAAAGATCCTGTCTGAAATCTCCAAAATCTCAGAGGCACCATATGATTAAATGACTATGCATCATCCGTTCTTTAAAAGTCATACTAGGAGCTGCAGGTTGAGGCTAAACTGGAGGATGAACTTGTAGTACCTCTGGAATAGGCTATGGAGAAGGAACTGTGGTTGCCACTAGGACTGGAAGAACAAGAGGAGCTAGTGAATTTTGACCCTCGTCAGTGGGTACTCTATAAAACATAGTAGTCATATGCTACGACATATCCCTAAGTGCATTATCCAAAAGTGGTTGTATCTGCAATTGAGGTAGATCTATGGGTGCAGGGATCATTCCACTCAAATCTAGCCCATCATTTCCCTAGATATCTAGGCCAACCTCGACCCTAACTGGAGCCCTCTATGGAGGTGGGGGAGCTTCATCACCTCTGGGTGCTGACCACAAATGGACCATGTGCAGAATAATAGAAACAATGTGAATAATCAAGAAACTAGTGGAAAGCTTGCATGAAAGATTCAACGAATCTCCTCTCTATAAAAGAGTCTTGTAGCAGCTTGAAGATTGGATACGAAAGTCTACTAAAATATCAGCTAAACTTTACCAAACCCCTTTTTCTATAGCCATAGAAACCAATGAACATGGAGCTCGAACATCACTCTATCATGACCCAAAAGTTTGCACTGTGATTACATATACACCCCATTTGTAAACAACCATAATCCCATCCTAGAGTGTAAAATTATCGGCCAGTACTAAGAACTAACTGAAAAGGGGAAGGGAGATGAAAAGAAGAAATAGGCATATAACATATAAATACACAACTGAAACTGACACCCCAGAACCTATCATCTTTAATGTACAACATCTATATATAGGAAAATACAAACATAAAACCCATAATGGGGTGAAACTACAACTAGCTGTCCAGGTTCTATCTAGGAAAACTCTTATAGTGGAATGAAATCTGGCCAGCAAGGATGCGTACCTCTCATCAAAATCTTCTAGAGCATCAACAACTATATTGCACGATCACATCCATTATGCTTACTAGTACTATGATCTTTACTTAAAAAAAATGCAAAAGTGTAGCACAAGTACCAAAATCAATAGGTACCTAGTAGGCAGCATAGGCCGACCGGGCAAAAGTAAGCATAAGAAAGATAAAGAGAAAAAAAATAGGGTACTAGCACATAATGTACAATAGAAAAGGGGTAACTATAATAATAGCAGTAAGTGCAGTATGGGATTAGCTATCAGTGTGTGCAACATTATCTAATCAGTACAATGGAAAGACACTATCAAAGTATAACACATAATGCCTAGGCCACGAATAAATCATGAGTAAATGTGACACATACCTGGAGCTCTAACATAGCCAGCACTAGGAAAATATAATAAGAGAATACAAAACCAAAAAAACAAAGATAACAACAAATATGACAAGTGCACACATGATAACTACAAGAGATAGAAAGGAACAACATGTCTACTAGCAATCAAACCCGAATGATATCCCATACTACCCGTAGGTACCATTAGGAGAACAAGTGACCCAGCAGGAACTCCCCTCGTATGTCCTAAATAGTACAAATCAACACATAAGATTTAATGCAAAGGGGTGCCAAAAAAGTAAATATTGTCTGTATTCACCCTCCTCGATGTAGAATCTCATAGTCAAGGAACCCACAATAGCTTCTGCGTATGGTTACCCTTTCCCCTCAAGTATATCCCTCCCCCGGCTAGGCAATATATCCCAAGAATAGTGACATAGGTCGAACGGTCCATGGAGGGATCTAATCCTATACATAAAATCCTCGTAACAAGCCAACGAGTGTACAATCATCAGCAAAGAAATGGCAAGACAAAAGATTAACCCATATATTGTATCTTAGTAGGACTCAAGTCCAGCCAAATAGATGAATCAGAACTGCAGTGAAACCCAAGTGCTTCCATCTAAGGAATACTTAGAAATTAGAGTGCCAATGATAAAATAGATCAGGTAGTGCTAGAAAATAGCTCCATACTACTACCGTAGTTGTGGATACATATAATACGTAAGAACTCAATTTTCTGTTATTAGTCTATCAAAATCAAGTTATTTTTTAAATTATTAATGCATCATCACAACACCAAATCAATCAATAGGCTAAAACTGATCTACGAATACTAAATGGAATCCATAGAATGGCTACCTATCCTAGTCACAAGGTACCTCCTCTCCTAGCCTATCTATATTGTTGAGTCATGAGTAATTTCCCAAAGATGCCATAACTTCCCATAGGGATCCCACTAGGTTTTAGTAGATAACAACACAGGGGAAACATGGATTAATCATAGCTCAGTTAGATACATTCAACTCCTAGGTTTGATCTAGGCTAGGGTAAATATCATCACATAGGGATGCTGAATATCTATAAAAGCCATATCCTACTTGGTACAATATAATCACAAAGGGTTGCTAACCATCAAGGATAGCAATATCACACTATCTATAGACAAGTGAACACACACATCCTAATCATATACAACATCTCACATAGAACACAGAAAAAATAGGTTTAGTTATACCGGCTCTAAAGTCACCAACCTAAGTTAGGGAATGTTGGATGGATTAACCACACTAAAAGGGGGGTTGAATAGTGTGGAGGCTTTTTGTAACTTTTTTGGTTTGAAGAAAGCAACGAAATGAGCAATGAAGAACACAAAGAATTTATAGTGGTTCGGCCAACTCTTTCCTACCTCCACTACCTAAGTTCACCAACTTAGGCTTTTCCACTATCACAAA
>JBDJHY010353199.1:0-18697 GCA_039654485.1 Withania somnifera | reverse complement strand
AAAAAAAAAAAAAAAAAAAAAAAAAAAAAAAAGAAATAAAGTTGAAAAAATATAATAAATTATGAGACTAAAAGAGAAGAGATTTAAAAGAAAGGTGATGATGAAAGACAGACACAAGAAGTAGTCTACAATTAAGTAAGATGAATAATAAATGTAAACTAGTAATGAAATCAAAAAATAATGGTCAAGAATGAAATCAGAGATTGGAAATTGAGTTGAGTTAAATTAGAATGTTACCAAGGCATTTTAAACTTAATTACGAACTGCATTGGGTTAGGGGTGACCATTGTTGACATGGATGGACCGCCATCTAAGGGCTTTAGCCGCGTCTTTAATAGTGTGCAATTTAAACAACATATCCTGACTGTTTTCTGGAGGGCGGACCACCATATGAGAGGGCATTGGGAGATGGCGGTCGGTAGCTGACCACCGTCCTAGGTAGTTTGCCTGATATAGGTAGGGGATTCTAGATTTTGATGATTATACTTGGGTACTATTGGTCTCCCCCTAGATACGTGTAGTCTCCTTCTTAAGATGGTTAAAAATTGGAAAAAATGACTATATTATTCTTCTCCCCCCTTTGAATCTACTAAAATGAGTTTCCTCTGACAATATTAAAAAAATAAGTCAAAACGTTCATTTATTTGTTTAACCAACCATTAAACAAACCAAATTAAAAATGAACTACCTTTCTTAAATAGTAGAAACTTCTAATATGCAGCATTTCCGTGGATTAGGTAGACAATGGTATTCACTTTGGCTTCTTTTAGAGATTCATACATTTATTTAGAAATTCCCATTGTTTTTTCTCAACTGGTGGTGATACTTCTGTCTATTTTGGACGCTTTTTAATCATAGAGTATAGCAGTAGTTAATCTTTGCAACATCACCATAGGTTTCTTCAGTGTTTTCTTTGATACACTATGTGAAACTATTTTGTTGTAAATGAATCCTTAAATGTTTCCATTTTTTCATCAATAATGGAAAATTTTTCAAAAACAACAGATAAATTTTCATAGATAGCAAAAAGTTTGGAGAGAATAGAAGAAACATTTTCATTTCTTAAAATCCATTTTTTTCTATAGATTTTCTATTGTTCATTTTAGAAACCTCATACTCATGTATGCATACATGCAGTCTCCTTCTTAAGATGGTTAAAAATTTGAAAAAATGATTGTATTATTCTTCTCCCCCTTTCGAATCTACTAAAGAGTTTCCTCAGACAGTATAAAAAATAACAAGTCAAAACGTTCATTAATTTGTTCAACCAACCATTAAATAGACCAGACTAAAAATGAACTACGTTGCTTAAAAAAACAAAAAAACTTCTAATATACAGTATTTCCACGAATTAGGTAGACATTGGTATTCATATTGACTTCTTTTAAAGATTCAAACTTTTATGCAGGAATTCCCATTACTTTTTTTTCAACTGGTGGTGATGTTTCTGTCTATTTTAGAGGATTTTAATCATAGAGTCTAGCAGTAATTGATCGTTACACCATCACTATAGGTTTCTGCAGTGTTTTCTTATGCAGGATCAAATTGCTAATCTTTGATGTTTAATAGGAAATATTGTAATTAAAAAGATACTTACAAAATAATGTTTATTCTAACATTGATATCTTATGATTGTAGTTGAAGGGAAATTATGAGGGAAGTAGAAGAAAGTTGGGGGAGAATTTTTCTAGTGCCCTCTAGTGTTACAAGTGAGAGTCTTATTTAGACCTCAAAAGAAAAGCTAAAATAATTGCATGTATCTGATGTTTACATGTGGATGACTTTGATTCAACTGACAGAGGTAACTGGATTCTACATTTAATATAGTAAGATTAAGTCAAATCTTTAGTTCAATAAAGTAGTGTTGTCGAAAGAGGACAACTTTGAGTTACTATGACATGGTTCCTTATCATGAATAGTATTTTATCTTTTCATAAAGGAAACTTCGGTTTTTTTAAACCTCTACCCTCTTGAAAGGTCAATTACTATTCATACTATGGGTTCATGTAGGTCTGTGAAATTTCTCTGGGTTTGCACATGTCTTCATTATCACTATATTGGGAAGATGCTTCTTCAATTAGTTGAATAATAACTTCTTTATCTAGATCATTGTCTTAATCTTGTAATGCTTATTTTAGCTTATTTTTTAGTTCAGCTTTAGAAAATGATCCCTTTGAGGATTCTTCCACTGTTTTCTTTGGGATGGGGTAGAAGGTTTTGGACTAGGAGTCCATCCTTTGCCTTTAAATGCTTTGGATAGATATTTTATTCTATCAAATTCCCTCCAAAATAGCTTTACAATTCATAAAACTATATGGGGATAACAGATTTTAACAACTTTGGGTTGTATTTAACGAACCATGTATGGTGTGGTTGAAGATACATGAAATTGAACCATGTTGCGCAATAACCATACCAATTATAAGTTTGAGGTTGATATTGCATAGATAAGTTGATCGGGGTTTGTAGATTGTCTACAAGCCAATAAAATGGGGTCCAAATCCTTTTGACTATGAATCTGGAATATAAGATATATCTATTTCCTAATTCATCAAAAAAATGCTCAATGGAAATTGAATCAGTATCAACAAGAATAGCTTCATAGTGTTTCTTGTTTTCATTGGATTTTCAGTTTCTATAAAGTTTCCATTGGTGTAACAAGGTCCTATTAATTGATCTGCCTTGTAATTTTTATAATTCTTGTCTAGTGCAAGAATTGGGAGTACTTGAAAACAGTATAATTAAAAACTTCTTCTTTGTTTATCCTTTTTGTGGGGCTAGCAGAAGGGCTACTGCTGTGAAAAAAGACTTCATTTTATAGTCATTCTCTGTTTGAACTGAGGAACTTGAAGTTTCTTTCTCAAATAGTTTTTAAGACATTAAATCTATCAATTTTGATGAAGGATTGGGTAAAGGTGGGAGGAGTTTAGGAGATTTTGCAAGTGCTGTAAATATGTTTGTGAGATGTGGTCTCACCATGGCTTTTGAAGCACTCCTTTCGAAGGGCTTGGATGTTTGATCCCCTTTCTGAGGGGCTGGGAATTAGGTTTGAAGCGCCGTATTCTTTCTTTGTAAAAATTCTCTAGTTAGAAAATCAAGAATGCAATTGTCTTTTCCTTTGATAAATTCTACTCAAAGTCAAAGCTAGATAGTAGAGCTTATCATCTAGCAAAAATTTTTTTTTTAAATAAGATTCTTAACATCCTCTTGTAAAATTTGTATTGCTGATTTACAATCAACTCTTAATAAAAAAAAATTTGTTAATCAGATCATCTTGAAATTTAGTGATACATAGCACTGTAGATAAAACTTCCTTCTTAACAGTTCAATAATTATTTTGATTCGTATTCCAAACCCAGAAGTAAAATAAACAAGTTGTTCCTTATTGTCGGGTTTTATTCTTTGTTTAAGAATACCACCATATCCTTTGTCTGAGGCTTCAATTTCTACGATCATAACAGTAGTTGGATTGGGGATACCTAAACAAGGTAATTTCTGGACAATGGTTTTAACCTTAATCACAACATTAGTTTGATCTATTCCCCAAGTGATAGGAATTTTCCTAAGACGCTTATAGAGTGGCTCAAAAATTTTACTAATAGTTGGAATAAAGTCTGCAACATAATTTAGACTCCCTAAAAACATCAGCAATTGGGTTTTATCAAGAATTTCATTAGGAAATTTAAGGAGAACTCTATGGCTATGCAAATGGACTTGTAAGTTCCTTGATATAATTCACGTCTAAGAAATCTGATATTGGTTTAAAACAACGTCTTTTTTGAGCTTACAACTAGACCATTGTATCTAATTACTTTGAAGAAAGTATTAAGGTGTTTAAACTATGAATCAATATCTTCTAAGAATATAAGAACATCATCTATGTATACTATAGACATGCTACTATATGGATTCAAGATACTATTTATAATATTTTAAAATTATGATGGTGCATTTTTTAGACCAAAAGGCATTACATTCCACTCATATTTTCCGAAGGGGACGTTAAAGGCAATTTTATACTTATCTTCCTTGGCAATTTGTATTTGCCAGAATCTTGACTTCATATCAAACTTACTATGAAAATTAGCTTTAAAAGTTCTTTTTTAAAAGATTTATTTTTTTAGGTATCGGGTACCTAATCCATTTAAAGCAGTATTTAAAGGCTTATAATTAATTACAATACGTTGTGCTCCTCGTTCCTTTTCAACATAATTATTAACATAAAATGCTGAAAAAATCTAAGGAGATTTTTGAAGGGCGAATAATTTACTATTCAAGAGATTATTAATTTCTTTTTGCAGAATTTCATCATTGATTGATTCATCTAAATAGGTCTTTCCTTAGTAGGTATGTCCTGTTCACTAAATCCATTTATATATGAGAGTTCAAAAACATGTTTCTTCCTGTCCCAAAATGCATTAGGAATGTTAAAAAAATTTCATTTTCGAAAGGGCTTCAAGGATTAGCAATTTTCCTTACTATCTTCGGGGTTTTTAAAACTTGCTCAATTCTTTTAAATGTTATATCTTCCTTCAAAAAGTTAATATGTTGTGAAAGTTGATTAATTTTAAAACTGTTTTGCTTCTAATAAAGTTACTTTCTTCTTGAAAAATAGTTTTTCAAAATGGATTGAATAAATTTTTTCAAAAAACTTGTGTGTATATACCATCAAATCTAGAATTATAAGGTTTGGTTTGAGTTAAAAAAGGAGTGCCAACAAGGATATCTTCATTTTTGTTTTGTAACCACAAAATCATTCATAAAGAAATACCATCAATGTAAATAAGAGCTTTGGAAAGTTTATAATTAATTTGTAATATTTCACCTGTGGCTGAATATAATTTTGAGGACTTTCTTCAAGATACTTAGTAGGAACGAGTCCTTTGGAGATGCATTTTTTATCTGCAACACTATCGAATAAACCAATTTTTTCAATCAATATTTATTTGTTTACAAAGTGTTGAATTCGAATATGGTGACCTCGAGGTCTAATAGAGGTGATTTTTTGTTATTCCATGATATTCATTATCAGGAACTTCATTATTATGATTACAATCATTAAGAAACCATCAATACTCTTACTTGTATGCTAAAGTTTTTATTTTGTGAAAGTATCTAACTCAACTTTTTCAAGACGTGCTTTGATATTCTTAATTTCAGTTTTAAGAGTAGAAACTTCGTTCTTTAGATCAGAAATTGATAGTTTCGAGGATTTTTCAAATTTTTTCATAATTTTCTTCATGCTGAAAGGCTAAGCAGAGTTGGATTTGGGTTTTCTTCAGCCTGGTTCATGACCAAGTTTTTGAGTTTAGTAAAGTATTTTCTTTTCTAGTTTCTTCATCATCAATGTGTTCGATTATGTCGAAGAGGACTTCTTTGGATTCATTAAAATGAACACAAATGGTTGAGTTTTTATTTGGACACAAAATCTTATCAGGAGACTCTCCTTCAGAATGGCTTTCGTCATATTCATAGGTGACGTTGATAAATTGGTCATCGCTATAGTCATCTGAACTACTAGATGAAGAATTGGTTTCTTCAGGAGTATTCTCCATTTCAAAATTATAATAAACCTTAGCCTTATTTCTTCGTTTAGGGCTAGATAATTTATCTTTTTCTTCTCTTTACTAGATTTACACTGGTTAGCCCGATGACCAAATTTGTCGTAGTCCCAACAAGTATCTTTTGAAGTGTTTTTAGAATGCCTGAATATTTTATTAGGACTTTTGTCTTTGTAAAAGTGAAGATAAGGAGGTTTCTTTGAAGAAGATTTATGAGACTTGAAAGTCTTTTCTAAAGAGGAAGTAATGATTGGATAGCCAAAATCTTGGCAGAACCTTCCAAGTTCTTGTTTAGAATACAGACACTTATTTTTAGGTGATTTTTTTATTTTTAGATCATTACAAAGCTCAAGGGCAACTACGTTAATTGGTGAGATCTCCATATGCCATTTTACTATATGGAACTTTTCCTTCACATCTATCCCGTATCTTGGTTCTGACTTTATCGACGAAGAGAAGGGAAAGACTGCTAAGGAATCTCTCTTTCCAAAAGTCACTGTTACAGTCACTATGAATCATGAATTTACTGATGAAATTATCTCTATACCATCTAAAATCAAAAAGTTTTGTACAAGTAAAGTTGTTAATAATTTCAAGGCTCCTCTGTTGAAAGATTTTTAATTCCCCAACAAAATGCTTAAGAATTTGATATAAGAGGTAGCACAAACATCCTTTCTGGTTACTTGAGTAGGGATTTCAGTACCATTTTTCATTTTTATAAAGGTTTCAATAGATTTAGCTTCAATAATTTCATCCAAAATATAATTATCCCACCAGTGTCTCAAAACATTGTTGAAAGTTGTCGCTATAATTGAAGCACAATGTTTGTCAAAAGAGTTCCTAATCTTAAAAGTGGTGATACATACTACTATTTCATAAAGCTTATTATGGATTTGATGTTCAGCAAGAGCATAAATGTTCCATTCAGTAATACTTCTTCCTTCATAAGAGCTTGTAAAAAGAAAAACATTTTCTTCATACTGCATACCAGAAAAGAAGGGCATGAATAGTAATTGTTTTTAGTATGATATTGATCATTGGTTAGTCGCTGGATTTTTTATTCATGATCTTTGATTACATTTACTCCTGATCTAGAAGGATTGTTCTTTATATCCAGAGTGGCGACTTTGATATTCATATCGTCAAGGAGATCCTTTGAAACATCAAACTTTTCACTTATCTTAGGAAATTTATCTCGCTAGAATTCAGGAATTTTGTATGTTGGGTATAGATTAATATCGTGACCAGGTCTTAAAGTAGTAGGTGGTTTGTCAAAAACACCTTTTCGTTTGACAAATATAATTTGGTTAGAGACAACATGAAGAAGTTTGTTTTTATAAGAAGAAGCTTTGATAACTTCATTTTTGTGTTCTATCAGAATTCTTTCAAGGAGGAATAATAGATTCGACTACCAGTTTGGAGCAACTATGCCATTTTTGAACAAAGACAAAAAGAGATTCCTTTTTTCCAATTAGTTTTCCTAATATAACAAACCATTTAATGAATTCAATTGTGCATTTCATTCTTTTCGTGTTTGACATCCAGTAATTTTTGAAAGATTTCTTTCTTCAAGAGAATAAGTATGGGAATACCATTTGTGCTTTAGTTGGTTTTTTGGATAATTCCAGAGTTTGTTTAATGTATTTAGATATGGTATGAAACAATCGTTGGAAGTGATAGTCATGAGAGAAAGATCTCTAGGAGACATCATTTCACTTGCCTTAGGGCTATTAGGAAGCGTTTGGTAATAGACTTTGGATATTTCTCTAGAGAAGTCAACTCCTTGTACTTTTCCTTTGACATTCCCCTATGGAGTTTTTATTTTAGGGGATGGTATATCAGAAGTGGTTTTTCAAGATGAATAGGAAAATTCTTTTTTAAGGAATTTGAGATCTATAAAAACATTAGGATATTGAATGACTCTTTCAATTTGTGAGTTCTAATTTTTACTAGAATTAGGTTAAGTAATAGCATCAAAGTGCCATTCACTGTTCAAAGAACATTTTCCCATTCTAAAAGTCTTGGAACAAAAATAGTGCTATGCTCATGATTTTCTTCTATATGCATAGTAGCACCTTTAGTTATTCCATCACTAGATAATTATACAAATGGGTAGATGGAGATTATTTAAATAAACTCCAAGGAAAAAATTGTTCTCCACAACTCTGCCAGTGGTGAAGAATATGAGAAAAGCTCATGTTATGAGACTACGAAGGAAATGTGGGACAAAGTGGAAGTCACTTATGAAGGAAATGATAAAGTTAAGAAAACTATCATGAGTCTACTAGTACATGATTATGAGGTTTTTGAAATGAACGATAGAAAAGCAGTAGATAAAATAGATTCTAAAAATGAAAATGTTTCTTCTATTCTGTCCAAACCTATTGCTTGCTATGAAAATTTATCTAATGTTTTTGAAATGTTGTCCGTCGTTGATGAAAAAATGAAAACATTTAAGGATTCATGTACGACAACTCAGTTTAACATGGAGTGTATCAAAGAAAACACTGAAGAAACCTGTAGTGATGTTGCAAAGATCAACTATTGCTAAACTTTATGATTAAAAAGCTTCTAAAATAGAGAAAAATCACAACAAGTGGAGAAAAATTAATGGGGAATTCTTTAATAAATGTTTGAATGTCTAAAAAAAGCCAAGGTGAATACCATTGTCTACCTAATTCGAGGAGATACTGTATATTAGAGGTTTTCTGTTGATTTAAGCAATGTAGTTCATTTTCAGTTTTGTCATTTTAATGGTTGGATAAACAAATGAATGAATGTTTTGACTTATTTTGGTTTAGTATTATCTGACCTAGAGGGAGAAGAATTATACAGTCAAATTTTTCCAACTTTTAAACATCTTAAGAAGAAGACTGCACTTATGCAGGGGAAGTGGATAGTCAAAGCCTTCTTATGCAGGGAAGCATACATGTAGGTGGAGAAAAAAGAAGTCTAACATAATTTTTTCTAGAAAGCACATATACATAGGAAGCACTGTAAAATTGACTACGTGTTGTCATCCGTCAAAAGGGAGAGATTGTTGGTGTTTGGATATCAATGGATGACGATATACATTGCATATACAAATCAAGAACCTTATAACGGCTGGCTAAAATACCAAGTACAATAGATTTAATCACTAATTCACAAAAATAAAATTGATCTATGCAAAAGATTCATTATGAGAAATGCTAATAAAAGTTAATACCATTTTGGATGACTCAAACAACTTGCTTATTTCTTGAAGCTTCAAAAGGTAGGAAAAAAGACCAACACAGTATCAAACTCATTGTTAGGAAGATCCCACAATCTTAAACTCTTTCCAAGAATAAATTCCCTTGGGTTGTTCTGATAGCTAGTTCCCACATCTATACTAGGAACTAGTATTTAATAGGATAAGCATGCTCCATAGGTCCTGAAACTATTATTTTCTTTACTTTTCTTTTAATAAAAATTGTATCACTTAGTGTACATTATGTAGGAAAAAATAAATTATTTAATACTAGAGTGAAACATAGCATCAAAAATATTAGATTATTTTCTAGGTTCCTATCAGATTTAGTATTCATTGAGAGATCATGCTAAGTCCTTGACAAACTCAGTAGATTATTGTTTGTATACTGAGCCCCTAGTAGACTTAGTAGTTTTGTTTGTTTGTTGAAATCCTAAAATAAGGTGTAATGTGCGGATAGGTTCTCATATACTGAGTTACCTAATAGTAAGTAGAGGATAGAGAAAAATAGTTGAACCTTGTTGCAACCGAAGGGGACTAGATTAAGGATCATTTTTGAGATTCAACCTTTATAAAAATATCATGTGTACATTTCACTTTCTACACAGTTGTTACATTGTTTATTCATCAAACTAAAGTAAATGTGGACTTGATTTGAGAGATAGTCCACTAACAAAAAAATAGAAAAATTGTTGTCCCCCTCCTGTACTTTCAATCTTCTAGGTGAGATAGTTTGGATATTTCAATCCTTTTTGTGGTTCGTTCGATTTGCTTGTATACAAGGGTATTGATTTATCTAGTGTTTTAAAATAGTCAGCTATGATCTCAGTTTGGTGGTTGTCAATTAGTAAGGTATAACTATTCTTCAAAACCCAAAAATAGAGTTCTGATGGCATCTGCATCTTATCTGCAGACAAGCCTAATGTTGGCCTAGAGAAAATAGCGGTGGGATAGTACCAAGAATCCAAAAGAAAAAGGGACTAAAATGAAGGAGAGAAGTAAAAGTAGGACACAAAAATACCCAACTAAACATAACTCCCACAACTCGCTATCATGTTTTTAGAGCATCTATATACAAAAAGTACAAAATACAACCACGATAAAGAAAAAAAAAATATCTATCCAAGACCCAACTAGGATAACCCTAGTATTTGAAGGAAAATCGGTCAGCAAGGACGCCAAATGAACACCAAAATCTCCTTGTGTCACACAAGATCTCTCGCACAATCATGTTCGCTCTACTGGCCGTACTAAGATCTGCATCATAACAGAATGTAAAATATAGCATGAATACCAAAAATAATGGATACCCAATAGATATCATAGGTGATCAAGCAAAAGTAATCTTATGCAACGTAAAGAGTGATCAACAATAAATAGGACTGTGACACAAAATGTAAAATAAAAATAGGATTACTACACTAATAGTTAGTAAGAGTAATGAAGGATTAACTACCAGTGGGTGTACTACTAGCTAAAAAGGTATAAAGAAGGGTCACTATCTAGGTTAAACCACAAAACCAAGGCCACAAGCCACTCATAACCAATCGCAACATGTACCTGGAGCTCCAAAATGACCAACAAAAGGAAGGATCGATAAGAAAGTTCAAAACCATCAACAAGCTAACCTAATAACTAATATAGTAAGTGCAAGAATAGTACACATTAAAGGCAGATGGAAACAAACAAAGTACATATAAACCTGGCCAGTATACCATTCTACTGATAGGTATCACCAGGCAACGAAGTAACCCAACAGGTACTCCTCTGGAATGTCCTAAAGGGTGAAAATCAATGTGTAAGGATGCAATGCAAATAATTATAGGAAACATGTATTTTTGCTGACATTCTCCCACAAACCCACAGAGGATTCAAACCATATACCACTACTCCCTATATACTCATCATTCGGGATACACACCATGCCCTAAGCATAACGATCTAGACTAACAGGGACTTTGAAGGGACTTGAACCCACATGAAAACCTTGAAACAATCCTACCAGTAGTATAGTTATCAGGGAAAAGAGTGCAAGAACTCTATCTCAGCCTGTATATAATATCTCAGTGGATATTCAAGTTTATCTATATAGGAAAAAAACTAATATCTATAAGACCCAACTATCGCAGTGTAGGAAATGTCAAAAAAATCACGGTGATAGCGAGAAAATAGTCTCCAATGATGTGAGAAAATAGCTCCATACTGTTCATGAGCACAGTCACAGAAGATGTATGTAAATATGAAATATATTTCTAGTTATTACTTTTCCAAAATCAAGTTACCTTTTAAAACATTTAATAACTGCTCGCTACACATAATCAATCCATAGGCTACTAACTAGATCCCATGGGCTGCCAATCCCTAGTCATAAGGTACATCTTTTCCTAGATAAACTACGATTTCTAAGCAAGGGAAATCTCACAACAGGTTAAATAACTACCCAAAGGGCACCGTTATGGTCCAAGTACACACCCATATAGGAAAAAACATTGATCAATCATAGACAAATCAAATATAACTCACTCACAGGCTCACAACGATCTAGGGTATGATATCATCACACAGGGAAACTAACTACCTAGAAAAGCCATATTCGGCTTTGCATAATGTTATCAAATAAGGCAGCTAACTATCCAACATTTCCCTACCCGTATATCAATGGGAATAAGGGGCCATAAATTCCTTAAAAACACATACATGTTAGTTAAAACACAGAGTAAATAGCGTAGCTATATAGGCTCAAAAGCCACAAGCTTAAATCAGGGGATAGCTACTAACATCTAATCACTACTATAGTCCCGTCCCCGACCTCAATAAGGTCTAGAGTTAGTGCATAACAATTTGCATCAAAGGTGTTACTCATATCCAAACAATACTAGGTTCCAGAGTTGTCATTAACAGGTTGGTAGGGCGATATATCCCTTTGGTAAGTAGTTAATATACAATCTAGCTAAGTAGGCCAAAAGCCTAGAGAATAAACATATCAGGCCAAACTAGTAATTCCATCCCTGAGATAGTGCTTTATGATGCATTTAATACACTAATACCCAGTCTGAAGAAATTACAACATAGCGAACCAAGATCCCTTTAGCAATTCGTTAAGCTGAGCTTTGAGTTCCTTGCAAACAATTTAGGGAATATATTGATCCATGAATGCATTGAAAAACTATATCCATGCAATAGTTCAGACCCTGTCAGTCTACTTTCTCTATAGCACCTTCACCATGAGTTAGCCCGACCCTCTAACTGATATCTTATAAAATCAACTCCATGTGCCTATTTCAAGCCAAAGGTTTGAAGCCTCTCCTTGCACTCTGCAATGAAATTATAAGGATCCGGTCTGGAATAACTAAAGACACTCATAGGTCCATTAAATATAAAATGATTGTGCATCTTCCATTCCTCGAATGTCATATTAGAAACTTTAGGTTGAGGATGGATGGCAGTTGAACTTATAGTACCTGAATAATGGGCTGCGCAAGAGGGATTATGGCTGTCGATGGTACAAACTAAACTAGATTAGCTAGGGAACCCTATGTTGCTCCCTCAGATGAATTCTGACCCTTATCAGTAGGTTCCCTCATAGTAAAGATACACTGGCACATGTATCTAAGTTCATCATCTGAAGGTGGTTGAATATTTGTTGAAGGTATACTTGCGGGTGCAGGCTATTTCAGCTTAACAGTAGCTCGGACTTGCCCATATGTTCAAGTTCTACCCCAACCCCTAACTGGAGCTCTCTATGGAGGTGGGGGATCCTCATCACCTCCGGGTGCTTACCACATACAAACTATATTCGAAATAATGGAAACAAGATGAGTGAAAAAAATCCAACAGAAACCTCGCACGAAACAGTCAACAAAAAATCATCCCTATAAAAGAGCTATGTAGCCTCCCCAAGATAGGATAGACATATCTATGTACCGATCCGCGACATTCTACAAAACTCCTGCTCCTACAGCTAGAGACACCCATGAACCTAGAGCTTGATACCACTTTGTGGTAACCCAAAAATTGGGTTGTGATGGTGTCTACATCTTATCTAAAGAATAGCCTATCCCTGTCCCAGAGTAAATATTGGAGGGCATGTACCAAGAAGCCAAAGGAAAAAAAGAAAGGAGATGAAGAGGAGAAGTGAAAGTAAGAAACGAATATACATAACTAAAAATAACTCCTAGAACTTGGTATCATGGATGTCGAGCATATATATACAGAAAGTATGAAATACAACCCATTACAGGGAAAAATTACAAAAGATCTATAAAGGACCTAACTAGGATAACTCTTATACTGAAAGGAAAACAGGTCAGCAAGGATGCCAACACCTTAATGAAATCTCCTAGAATCATATCAAATATCTCGTATGATCACTTCTGCTTTGGTCGATCATACTAGGATCTGTATCAAAGAAAGATATAGAAGTGAAGCATGAGTACCAAATCAACGGGTACCTAGTAGGCAATATAGAACGACCGGTAAAAACATTAACCATAAACAAGGTAATGAGTGATCAAAAAAACCCAGGACAGTGGCACATAATGTACAATAATAAAAAGATAACTACTTAATAGAATGTAAGTGCAGTGAAGGATCAACTACCAGTGGGTGCAGTACCAACTAAGAAGTATAAAAATGGGTTACTATCATGGTATAAACCATAAAACATAGGCCACAAGACACTCATGAAAAATCGTGAAACATACCTAGAACTCCAATGTGACTAACACTAGGAAGAACCAATAAGAAAGTGCAAAACTATCAACAAGCTAAGCTAACAACAAATCTGTCAGTGCACGACTAGTACAAGTCTGAGAGAGATAGGAACGAAGAAAGTCTACTAACAAACAAACCCGAATGGTATCCCATTCTACCGGTAGGTATAATAAGGCGACCAAGTAATCCAACAGGTACTCCCCTTAAAATTCTTGAAGGGTACAAATAAATATGTAGGGATGCAATGCAATGGGATACTGGGAAAGTAAATATGTATCGTCATGCTTCCTCTATGGGGTATCTCTAATAAAGAGCGACCCAGGGAGGAATCAAACCATATTCTGTTAGTCCCTTATTTAGCCCTTCTCACAGCTATTAGTTATACCATAAGCATGGCGGCTCAGATCGGCAAAGCCAGTAGAGGAACTCAAACTGGCATGCAAAACCTCGTAACATGCCTACCAGTATCATAGACATTAGAGAAAGAGTTAAAAACTCAGGCTAAGCCTGTATATCATATCTCAGTTGAAAATCATGTCCATCCATGTAGGAAAAAACCCAATCTAGATATAGGCAATGTCTATAAAATCACAGTGATAGTGAGAAAATAGTCTCAAATGATGTGAGAAAATAACTCCATACTGCTCATGAGTGCAGTCATGGAAGATATAAGTATGTATAAAATCCATTTCTTGTTATTAATCTGCAAAAATCCAGTTGCCTTTTAAAACATTTAATGCATGCTTACTAGATATAATCAATCAAAAGGCTAAATTGGTCTAAGGCTGCTAACTAGAGCCGATGGGGTAGCTTCCTAGCCCTAGTCATAAGGTACATCCTTTCCTAACCAATCTACTATTAGGAGCCATGAGAAATTATATCACTAGTGCCATAAACGCCTAAAGGACGCTAATTAAGGGAAAAGTACACATCCATACGGGGGAAAACATGGAGCTATCATAGCTGAGGAAAATAAAACTCACTCCCACAATTGTTCCAAGATAGGGAATACTATCATCACACAAGGAAACTAACTATCCAACATAGTCGTACCCATCTATATATGTCCTAAAGAAGCCACACATGCCATATTCACACATATATCTTAGGCAAAACACAAAATAAACAAGCTAACTAGATCTGCTCTAGAGAAAAAGCCTAAACCAGGGGATAGCTACTAATCTCTAATCACTAGTATAATCCCTTACCTAACATCACTATGGTCTAGAATCAGAATATACCAATACACATCAAAGGTGTTACTCTTCCCCCATCCATACTATGTTCTAAAATTTGTGTTAAGCATAACGGTAGGATGATATAGGCCCAGGGTAAGTAGTTAAGCTAGAAGCAATCTAAGTAGGTTATAGGCCTAGAGAAAAACATATAGGGGTTGCAACATAATCCTCGTCTCTTGAGATCACACCATTTTTATTAGTTGTTAAGTCGCGAAAACTTCTAGTATTAATTATTTATCTTCGAATATGAAGTTACCACAGTCCCAGGACACAACCGTTCTGAAATATCGAAACTCATAATGTAAAATGCATGATCGCAGATCAACTAAAATAAATAGAAATACACTCGAAGTCTAGAAAGGAAAAAAGCTGCCAGCTAAGCACACATCTCACCTGAACAATTATCAATAACCTAGAACTAATCACTACAGCCAAACGGTTGCCCCGGCAAGCCGAGCATACTAAGCGCAGCCTACAGCTAGCAACGAGCACCCGTACGGGCCCTAAAAGGGTAAACCAGCACCGAAAAAATAGAAGAAATGATATATCAACCACCTAGCCACCCCACTAACTGGCTAGAATCTAATAAGCATTCAATAGGAACCTAGTCTAAGAAGTAAGAAAAACCTAGCCTACCTGGACACCGGTGAAAAGCTCTTGGTAGTCACGCACACAACTCAAAAACCTTACAAATGTATGGAAATATAAGAAATAGAATCAACAGGCGAAGGGAATAATTTTAAGACCCATATTTCACTATATATATCGGGTAAACAAATTGGGCCCACATTCCCTGCGTCCTGAAAAAATAAACCAACTATACCAGCACGATAACCTTAACTCATGGAACACGTGGGCTCAACTTGAGCTCTGTTGGACCATCGGAAAGTCCTTTATTGGTCCAAGAAAACATTAAGCAAAAAGAGAACATTCATGAGGACTTTTAGCAAAAACATAGTGTAAAACTCACTAGCATGAAGAGGACATCGCATGGGAAAGCTAACAACAACTCCAACTCCTTACCACCTCACCAATACACAAGAATTCACACATTTTAGTAACGGTTTATAAAACCACCATTAGAGATCTACACAAGATTAAAGAGGAGAAACAATGACCCTTTCTTTTGAATTTCGAAGCCGGTACCAATGTAACACTCTTACTATCTTTAATTCAGCACATACTGACATTTCATAACGATATGAATACCCACTAGTTTTATACAAGATGATGACATGATTTACCTCACAACAAACTACTCTCTAATGAAGACTATAACTACAATACAGGATCATAGGTACCACTAATACCTCAAGCTTTTATGCAACTCATATAAAACACTATAAGAACCAAAGTTTCAAGAAGTCCAAGTATAATAAAAACCATGGATCATCGATGAATTAGCACTAATAAGGTACTCAGTCATGCCATTTCAATAATATAAACAGGCACCAATCAATTATTCAAGTATCTTAATTAATTTACCAACAACAGGTAGTTTTCAGATTATCAACAAATATATGATAATTTGAATTTATAGCTAATTTTCATAAAATTCTCAATAAATATCATAACGTATCACCAGTAGTATCATCCCCACTTAGAAGTAAGATGAATCACAAGCTTTCGATAGTTTTCAAATAATCTCAATAATCAAGCCGATGGACAAATCACATCAAATAATGTCATTGTGAGAAACACTACTAAACAATGTTCCAAAAAATGATACAGGAAAAAACGACGAGTTGCAATGCTCTAAAAAGTGACGAACTAAGCAACGTTGTCCATCGTCTATTTTTGTTTCTTTTTAATTTTCACAAAAGTGACAGACAACATGATTTTTTCGGTTATTTTTAGAGGATTTTTCATCAGAAATATTTATAAATAATTTATATTTAACAACGAAATCCATCACTTTTTAAAATATTATAAATAATAAATAAAAAAACTAAAAATCTATGGAAAACGTGGTTTTTTATTCGCTTTTTAAAAAATATTTAAAATAACAGAGTGATGGATTGAACCACGCTGTCCATAACATTTTTATTTAGTATAACCCGATCAAACCGTATCTTTTTCCATTATCTTTTTTTCTCATCTCTCTTCTATCTTACCCCGAACCCAACCCCCTTCTTTGCTCTCTCAATTTAACCTTCCTCCAACCACCAAAGCAATAAAATCTATGCGACCCCCTCCACAACTTCCATTAACAACCTTCACCACTAAATTTATCCACCACCTACTCCATTTCTCTCACATTTCTTATTAAAGGTTAGTATTTTTTTATTTTTTTTTTTTTGAGATTTACGTTTTAGATATTATTCTTTTTATTTTAGTTATTGTTATTTTATTTATATTTTATTAATTAGTTAATTTGATTTTAGTTTCTGTCTAAGTGCACATTGTTAGTCGGTGAATGATTTTAGGTTATGGATAACTGCAAATTCTAATACCTTTGTGAATGATTTTAGGTTCTGACTAAGTTTACATTGTTATATAGTTTGTGAATGATTTTAGGTTGTGTTAAGTGCTCATTGTTAGTCTGTGAATGATTTTAGGTTGTGTCTAAGAGCAAATTAGTTTATGAATAATTTGGGAACTTGAATTTGACTATAAATGAACTTTTAGTTTAGCGGATGTTCATTTAAGATTGAATTCATGAACTTAAATTTTGAAATTCATAGATTGAACTTGAGTTTTGTTAAGTTTAGTAAACTTAAATTTGATTATACAACTTGTGAACTTACTTCACCAAAAGCATACAACTCATACTTGGAAAAAATTTAAATTTTCTCAAAGTTGTAGCACAACTTTTAGTTTATGGACTTTAATATTTTTAGGTCGAACTTGTGAGATTGAGTACTTGTGAAATTGACTTCACTTAAATTTAGTAAATTTTAAGCAGCTGTGTTTGAATTGTGGAATTGTGGTTTCAAACTGGCTAGTACTGCAATAAGATTATTAGTCTATTGAAAGTGAGGGTTTGTTTAATTATTTTTTTTGCTTGTCTATCTACCCTTGGGGCTATGTGGACCTTTAAGCATGGTTTATATTGGACCATGGACCATATTTTGGTATTGAGGGGAACAAACCATTGATGTGATGGTATTTTACGTCACATATCACACTTAAAATTAGGGAAATAAATCATATTCTTGAGTAACAATGATAGGTTTTAATGCGCTTAATGAGTAGTTGCAAAAATAAGTCGATTTGATGAACTTTGAAGAAATTGTATAGGAAAAGGGAAAGTTTACATGATAAAGAAACATTTCTATCACTTGCCTCAACCCATCGCCCAAAAGGAATGGTACTGGACATGAAGACCAAGATAGGCGATGGATTAGGTGGTTTGATTGGAGATAGAAGATTCTCAAAAATCTATAGTCCAATGAATAATCCTATAGATAAGACCAAAAACTAGGTGACTCAAACAGACATTTCATCTATTTGAAGGCGATTCTCCCAAGTCTTTCTCCTGAAGTAAAGTCCCTACTGTGTAAGGGAGGTGAAAAATGGAAGACCAGACGGATCGTCTGTCACCAGGAAGTTTGTCTGTTGCTTTGCCCAAAGCTAGAGGTAGACCAGCCCAAGTTTTTGATATTCCATTACACCCACACTCTATAAAAAGAAAAATAAAGCAGTTTCAATAAATCTATTTACTGAGATTTAATATTTTTAAATTTATGGTATTGATACCTATATTTTGTAGAGAACATAAGTGTAGATTTCATGTCCAAAATTGACAACCCAAATATGCAAATAGCATGGGAACGAAATTTTAGACTCAATGGAATCGAAAAAACTAAATTCTGAGGTCTTTTACTCAAAATGACCCCCCAAACCAAAAAGGACCCCTAGTCCAAATTCATCATTTAGAGCTACTGGAAGCATTAGAATTCCAATCCGACACTCTGAACATTGAATTACCACTCAAGCTCCACTTTAGGCTT
>JBDJHY010352985.1:0-18701 GCA_039654485.1 Withania somnifera | reverse complement strand
TTTAATAAAATAATAGCCAAGTTGTGAACTACCACAACAAAAGTGTCAATATGATCAAGTCGTTAAGGAAAATCATTTTCTTCAAGTAAGTCATACGAGGTAACCTATTTTATCTAAAGATTTAAGTATATCAACTTCTCTGAGGCAATTACTATAAATTGTCTTGTTTCTAGTACAAATTAGCCTCCTCGAGCATCACAATTCTCTTTTTTATTATCAAGGTATAAATAATTCATCAAAAGGCTAGTTTAATGATAAGTAGGTAATTATTCCCCAACTTTTCTAATATAACATCATTTCTAATTATATCAGCCAAATCAAGGCATCCATTAATCTGAATCAAGTATATGGTTCAATGATTCATTGATTTCATTTTAGACTCTAAATGACATCACATTTCAGTTTTTAGAACTCTTTTTCAAGTCATTATGGGCAATGTCGATACAATCTAGCCAAACACAATTAAGCCATAACATGGCATCAAATATATAGAAATCAAGTTACGTCTCAAACCATGGCAAAGTATCCTAATTAAATAGAAACTATCATCAACCAAGAGCATATACAAGTTCAAGTACCACCACAAAGAATCAATTCACTCATGAAAGTTAAATCAAGTATTTCAATTATCAAGTTCAGGTACGTAATTCAACAATGTTCACAAAATCACTTTATTACAAATACCCTCATTTTAACCCCACATATTCGATCATAGTAATCAAATTAATTTATATCATCTCATATTCAAAGACTATCCTAAATGTTACAATTTCACCCCATTACAAAAACCTAATCAAGAATTCACACCAACATTTAATAGAAAAACCATAAACCTCAACTTGCGTTAATGCCTGGGAGAATGTACCAATCCTGAGTCGTACCCCTCCATGGAGCTTCAACACAACAAAAATATATTCACCAATAAATTAAATACAATAAATAACAACAATGAATACCCAAATTATAATATTTTAAAATTTTATTCAAAATTCTGCCCTTGGACCGCAAGGGTAAAAACCATATTTTTAATTAAAAAATCTCATTACCCATCCTTCGGGTATCCTAATTATAAAGTTTCATAAAAGAACACGTAAGTTTTTGGGGTCCAAAAATCAATTAAAGAATTTTAAGATTTGTACAAAATCCCCATTTGGGCACGAAAATTCAAGGATTTTAAAGGAAAAACATGATATAATTGATAAAAATCCCCACTCTTGTTAGTTGTCCACGAAATCCCCACTCTTGTTAGTTGTCCACGAAATCCCCACTCTTGTTCTTTGAAAATTAGATAGAAATATCCAAAAACTTGAGAATATATAAGCAGATTTGGGAAAAAATTATTTATTTATAGCCCCGGCAAATTTTTTTTACTGTTGTACATACCTTAGTAAAATACCCATAAAAATTTACCCTAAACTCGAAATAACATGGTTTGTTGTGTTAGAAACTAGACTCAAATAACTTTTTTTGGATAGGTTATGGGTCACATAAATCGTCATCCATTAGGATAAGTGATCGTTTGAAGTTTACCCATGTATGTGATGATATGAAAACTCCAACGATAGAAAAGCTTTAAACTTGTTCATTATGACCTTGAAGTATGTCAAATGCTAGGCCAAACTTTAGAAAAGGTTAACCTAAAACTAAGTGGAAATTCGTAGGATCCTAACTTAAACATGAATGTAAAATGGTCTAAAGTCTAGCTTAAATTTTGGGGTGTTACATTATCTCCTCATTATGATCATTCATTGTAGAACCAAACATAGAATCATCCTTTGTTTGACATAATGATACTATGGGAAGGGAAAATGGTCAAAATATGTTTAAAATGTAAAACTGACCTTGAGACTGATTACAACATACACTACTAAAAACTACGTTCGTCCTTGAACATAAGAGAAGGATGATGCACTGACTCAATTCGGAGTCTGAAGAAGAACTCATAAAGTCAATCTTTATTTCTCAGGTGAAGTTATCAAACTGAATCTTCCAAAATATACCACTAGGCATGTATTCCATATAAAAACCATAAAGATGCATATTAAGAATAGTTAATGGCTACCACAACTACAATAGAGTCGGTGTATCCCTACACCTCATAAAAGATCAAGATAACCAAAGTTACTCTATAGACTCAATCTAAGATACAAATCTAAAAACCACCTCAGTACATCGTCAGATGAACTCATTTCCTCATCTCAACCCGTATTTTCGAACTACTATCACTCAAAGCCTAAGTGAAGATGCAACTCAATCATCACTCACCCATAAGGTGACCTGCTAAAACTGAATGAACCATGCAAAAAATTTGTTTCTTTACCTGAATCAATCAAACCACGAACATTGCAAGACATATGACTCAAGGATACTAATCACTACCTTTATGTTTCATCCCATAGGTAACCAACATTACTTTTAGTCAACAAAATGAAAATCTCACGAAGATCCCATAATTTCAACTACCATCCATGGTAACTAAACGCTTACTAACAGAAGCAATAAAAAAGAAACCCATCACATTCCAAAGTAGTAAACAAAATGAAATACTTAAAACATGAACACTAATCACAATAACTAATTAGGGATACCCTTAATCCCACACAATAAATACATTAGCAACAACTAACGCAATTCGACAACATAAGATCTCCTAAAATTGATCCAATCATGTGCCAAAGCATGATATAAGAAGTTAAAATCTGGAAGTGATCCTACACAATGGTCAATGTTAATATCTAACTCTATAAACTATCCCTCACGTAATTCTATAAAGTCCTTTCACTTTCCACTACCACAACAACTCTACCATACATACTCGGAAGGAATAATACCCATCGATTACTAACCCTTAACAAAAATATATCATAGGATCAGTTCACCTTATCTACAACTAAGGATTCACCTATTCAGTAGTGACATCGTTGGAAAACAAAGAAAGTTACCCATCAAATCAAAATTGGCAAGGAGTATACCAACAAATAGAGGAAAGTAGAACCACAACCAATAGGAATCAAGTAAGTCAATGACACACTGATACATCACCAAACATTAAGAAGAATGATAAGCACCACTTGTATTCCACTACTACCATGAAAGTTGAACCTACCAAAGTTAGTAGAAACTAAGTGTTGCTTAAATCTAATGACATCCTTGATTATACTTTATCACCAATAGACTATTTCACCCATCATACCTTATTAAGTCAATCCAAATGATTTATGTAATCTATCAACCACTATGAATCAGCTACGAGTACTAAGAACATATATAATATATAGGAAACACTTGTAGATAACTGTAACCCCAAGAAAGAGCACATATACAACCTACCAAATAATATTCCCCACAATTTAACAATTTCACCGTAGCCATGTCATGCATATAATTCCCAAATGGATACCGATACATTAGAATGTCTGACACTACCTTATCCACTTAGCAAGAAGGTAACTCATAAATTTCTTAACTCCTCATGTGCATCAAGACTGACGAATCGAAACCCATCGAGAAACACTAAACAAACAAAGTAGCCTCATAGGGTTTAAGTAATTCAATTTCATAGCTCCACACTCATCATATCCATCAAAACCAACACTTTTACCATAAACTATTAAAGAGGGCTTAAAGAAAAGACCAAACAAAGATTATCGTAATACTTAACCTTCTCTCCTCAGCACCCATATGAAGGCAGAGTTCACCCATGTACCATGACCCAATAGGGAATCCACATAAAAGAAATATATTTGACCCACTACTAAAAAAATAAATCATAGGGTAGACACACAAATAACTATGATCAAAAACTAAATATCATAATATGGAAAAATGTCTGGTATATAGACACATAAAAGATAGTAGGTCCTGAGTCAAATATACAAAGCAAGTTGAGGGTAGCATAGAATCATACCTGTAATATCTATGTCGATAATATCTACCTTAGGCCTACTAAAAAATACATAATAGTACATGCGATCACCACTGGACAAGACTATAGTATAGCTCAAACCTCTACAATCCTGATCTGAACCTCGACCTGTGACTGGGGGTGCATGTGCTATTGTTAGATCATGAAAATCCTGAGAAGCTAATGATGTCACCCTTGATACCTGAAAGGGAAACTTTCTTATAATATGTCCTTGGTCACCATATCTGTAGTAATATTTAGGAATTGAAGGCTGATGAGAAGAACTCTAAGAACCTGAATGTCTACCTTGGCCCGAAACCCTCAGATTAAGACTCATAATAACTTCATTGTTAGGCTAGATGCACTCTGAACCATCTGTCAAGAATCAAAAACCGGTAACGCTTCCAAAAGAGGGGCATAACATTAGAAATGTCTATGCTGTTGATACATATCCCCTCCTCTATTGAGGTACCTTAGAACTAACTAGAGGAATGGGGCTTTTTGACCCTACTATCACTGATACGATCCCTATGTGACCACTCAAAACTCTAGCAGCCTCCATGACACTATATAAAATGGCCCCCTTGGACTGGGAGGCTAGAAATGCTGATACCCTGAGAGGAAAAATTAACCCCTTCATAAACTTATTTATATTCTCTCTCTCATCATGTAAGATCGCTAATGCATGGTAAAAATAGGAAACATACTTATCCCTTGACATACTCCCTTTCTCTAACTCATCAAACTGGAGGCGAAGGCCATACCTTACACTTTAAGACACATATTTATCAATAAAATCCCGAGAAAATATCTCCCAAGTCATGGGAGGTGATCTAATTGGTCTAGAATCAACATAAGAACGCCACCACTGGCTGGCTGGCCCTCAAAGCTCCAAAACCGTATAATCCACCCTATGCATCTGCTCCAACCCACACATTGGAGTAGCTCATGGCAAGTGGTCAAAAACTCCTATGGGTCTTCAGTCGATCCACCCTAAAATTGTGGCAGGATTATGAAACCTCTCATACTTTCTCTGTTGATCATCAGACATCTCGGCTATGAATGTGTCACGACCCAAAATCTTTGGTCATGATGATGTCTACAACTCTCTTGTAGATAAGCCTAACCCTACAGCCCAGAGCTACGCGTAATGGGCCATACACTCTCAAAACATCCAATGCGGCAAAGAAAAGCATAAACAATACATAAAGAACGAAAGCCAGAAGGAAATCATTCATAACCCAAAACTTGGTGTCAGCGGCATGTGGAGCTACTATACATAATAACCAGAAGATACAAAAATATGAAGTAACTCCCATAAAATATAATACAATGCAAGGCCTGTTGTAGACCGAGTAAAGATAGCCAGAATTAAGGAAACCAAGATCGGCTCGGATGGAAAAGCTCACCGTAATCTCCGCAATCAGCTAAAACTACTCCGCACGATCACAGAGCTGATGGAATTGATGGATTTCTGATACGAGGTCTCGAACACCAAATGGCCCCTATAGTTCCTTGTTTCTCACTTGAGGTCCCAAAACTCAAGATTCCCAAAAAAATTATATCCAACTCATCCCGTTTCCAAACCAACCATGGAGCCACAGTTTGTTTGACATAATGCAACTACAAAAAGGGTAAAATAGTCAAAAAGCGCAAATTTTTTTAAAATAACCTTGAAGGTCATTACACTTCTATAATTAATAGAAGTACTTTATAAGTTTTTAAGAAAGTCTTAGTCTAAAAAGGGGCATAAGGTTTTTATTGAATGTTCTGAGATTCTTCTCTCAATTATTTTTTATTCTCTTTTATAGTCATAATTAATTTCTCATATGTAAGTTTTATATACAAATCAAATAAAAATATATGTACAGACACTAAACAATCAAAGAGTATGACACTTGCCCCATAACTTTGATATTGCATTCCTACTCAAAGTATCAAGTACACTAGATTAAACAAATTGGATAATTTTTTTATAGCACTCATATTAATTACATTTCATCTAAATATTTAGAAATGAATGTAATATTTAATAAAGGGGTAAAATAGAAGATAAAATGATAAATTATTTTTTAGTTTTTCAATCTCGACAACTAAAATTAGATAATTATTTTTAATATATTAAATAAGTAAAAATAGACAGAGAGGAAGTACTTCCAACATTTTTCTTAAGAACTCGTACTCGTTTGGTAGTACAACCCATGAGTCTTTGGAGGAGGCTTGTACGTGATACTATAACTATAATTCATTAGTATATATTTGTTTGCTTACATTGGAAATCAATGTGGATGATATCGATAATACTTATCTTATACGCCCTTCAATCTGGAGTTAATAAGTTATATATGGTCATTTAAATATAGCAAATTTGTTCATCAAAATTATTTATGTTTTTATTAGATATCAAATATATACATAGTCATTCAGTTTAAATCAGTGAAATAAGGAATTACAACACATCCAACAATTTTTAGCTTTAATGACCGTTATTACGGATTTTGTGTCACTCAACCCAGTACCCGCTTTTTATTTTTAATAAAGTGACCTGTGCAATTTGATTAATTCTTTTATTTAAGTAATGTAATTTCGAATAATTTAAATTTTAGTTTAAGAAAACTCTAGCTAGTAACAATTCAGCCTAAATAATATAACTACTAAATTAAATTCCCCCTCTGAAAAAAAAAGGGAACGACAGATAAATTAGACTGCATTGAGAGAGTACAACATTTGTAATTCGTCATATAACATTTATCCTTAAACTCGAAAATCATTTTTTTAAAAAGAAAAACCAACAGCAACGCCATTCCATGCCACATTTGGCCTCTAATTATTACAAGAAACACATTTATCCAACAAACTACTGTTAAACTCATATCAATAATAATTTTTAACTTAAAATGCAGCGGACAAGGTTTTCTCCAATCCTTGAACTACATCAGCCAACAACTTATCCTTGTTCCTCACAAAACACTTAGCCCTAATTTCACCTTGTCCACGAGTCAACACATTCAATTGTCCCATTTTAATCATGGCTATCACAAACTTGTCAAAGAAAACCTTCTGATCGCTACCAAAACTCGTAACAATCCCTCGAGTTCTTCTATCCGTAAACAAATCTTGATCAGACGTAAAAAGCCCTTGTCTATTCATGAGATCAACGTAGTACTTGTTATCGAAAATATTAGGGCTTCTGACGTCCATGTTGACCGTGTTGTTTGAATCAATTTTGGGGCAACTACGTTTGAGGTTGTTGGCGAATGCTTTGTCCATAGTGGAGTCTTGGTTTGGGTAGAGCCGATCCGTGAAAGAAGTACAGTGGCTTATACCGATGGTGTGGGCCCCAGACAAGGCGACGACGTCCGTGGGGTCGAAGCCTTTAGTGGCGAGGCGGGTGAGGAGGGTTGTGGTGTTGGCGAATGGAGGTACGAGGTTGTTTAGTGTTGCATTTTCTGTTGCAAAGTTAAGTCCATCTTTTCTTCCCAAGGGTACAACGTAGTTGGGGCCACCAGTCTGGAATAAAAAGGATAGATAAATAATTTCTTAAGTAACGTGTATTAAATAACTAGTATGGGATGAAGGTAATTTTACATTCTTTCAAAATAGGTGTCATTTTAACTAAATTTATATTGATTAAAAGAATTGATAAACAATGTATAACTTTAATAAATGTCTCTTAAAAATCAAACACTGCTATTATTTTTTGTCTTAAATTCGTGAGGTAACACTTATTTTAGCATAAAACATCTTTATTAATCCATTTCAATTAAGCACTATTATAAGGTATGGGTAGTTTACCAAGACAACAGCATCCCTAGCAGCAAGGGCAGCAATATCAGAGCAAGAGACAATTCTTCCACACTCCTTGTGCACTCTTTCTCTAAGATCTTCAATAATTTTGAATGACTCTTTTCTTAGAGTCAAATTAGGAATTGCAGTCTTCTCACTTGGACCTCCTGCTGATCCATCTAGCATAACAGACCCATCACATCCCTGCCTCATTCATGAATGTAAAAAAATAATAATTTTTATATGCTTATAGCGGGTGCTAAAAAGGTTCGAATACGCATATTGGCATTTATAGTTGTAAGATTCCGCTAGAAAACAAAACATCTAGTTATCTTTTTGGTTTCATGACTGTTTATTTTTTTTCATCTTATATCGATCTTTATACCTTTTTTATATAATTATACTTTATTTTTATCGAGTTCAATAAATGCCGAAAACCACGAATGTGAACCAAGGTCCTCCCTGCTTATCATAAAATGCAAATTACACTGATAAAAGGATAAATGTTAAATTATTGTGTTAATATCTTTGGGTTATCTAGTTACAATAGCCAGTAAATGTGTAGGTTTTATATATTTAAAGATACATATATATATTTCAAAGTAAATACATATATATTTAGATACGATATGAATAGCATGTTTAATTACCTGGACAAAGCAATCATGGAAATGAAGGCGAAGCAAGCCAGCAGCTTGGCCAATATCATCCTTAAAAACTTTCTCAAGTCTCTTCCTAACAATGGATTCTAATTTTGGACAGCTTGAATCAAAGAATGTCCATGAAAGCCCTTTCACTATAGGAGGAAGCCCTTGACCTTTTGATGACACAATAAAATATTGAGAAAATAACAAAAGAGATGAGAAAAACAAGAACCCAAAGATACTAGTAGAAGCCATGAGTACTGTCACTTTCTTGATGCAAAAACATAGCAAAACAAGTGTCAAATTTATAGCCATTATTAGTACTATTTCCTCAGTTCTTCTTTTATGCTTGTTCAATTAAAAATATACTTTCATTTTTACCTGTTATGAAAAAAATCATATCTTTTTCATGTTTTATTTTTAATATTAATTATTTATTTTTTAAAATATTTTTAAAAATTTAGAAGATACATCATTAATATAAATATTATAATAAAATATTCACACTAATCATTATTGCTTAAAAAAAAATATAAAGTTTAAAGTGGATAAATAAAAACAAAAAGAAAATAATTAGTTAAAATAATTAATTATTTATTTAATAGCCTAGTTCAAGATTTAGAATTTTTCTCCATTGAATTTCCTAGAAAAGGGTCATTAGTGCATGTGGCCATCACTAGCTGCCATCTTCCTTTTTCTTAATTAAGATTAAAATATTTGGAGGTGTCATGATAATTCCTACTGGCTGCTTTTACATATTTGGAATATTCAAGTATACTTGAATATCCTGGTGGATTTCTTTCTTTCTTTCTTTCTTTTTTTTTTTGGAAACTTACGTAAATTCATTTCAATGATTTAATTTATCAACAAGGCGAAGTATTACACTGTCGGTATACTTTGGCTAAAATATGTAGTGTTTAAGTATGTATAATATATGTATTATATGTATATAGATAAATTATACACTACTTTATATTGTATATATATTTTGTACGTAGAATTTAGATGTCCGAATAGTAGTTATCTGTAACTTTTGCTTTCCCTTTTACTTCTAGTGTTCAGTGTGTACAAAACAAATACTAATAAAACATAATACAACTAGTAATAGCGTATATATTCTCTCCCTAATCCACTATATATATCGTGTATGTCATCCGCTTGGTCATCATGCAGTGTATACTAACTGTAATAAGTCGTACACTGATAATTATAAGAACTAAAATTTATAAAAACTAAAGATTAGGATTATTTTTTGTTGTAAAATTTGCTGTGTTTTTTAAAAAAATTCCTATTCTTTTTTCTTCATCAAGTAAAATATCATATGTATATGTTATACATACAAGGCAAAGTGTATAACCTGCATGGAACCCAACAAACAGGAACTTGAGAAGATTTGGCCGAAAGGCAACTTTACAAACTTAATTGGTAAAAGATTATTTATTTATTTTATTTATTTATTTATTAAGGCTATGATCTGAAAAGTAGAAAAAGGTGGGTACGTGTACAACTTTAAAAGGTTTGAGGCAAGTCTATGAGTATTTTTAAAATATATTTGAGTCTCCAATTATATTATTAAATATATTAAAATTTCTTTCTCTCTCCTTTTTCATTCAAAATTAATATCTTAAATATTTTAAAAGTGCTCTAGACTTTTAAATTTTTTATCTTCTTTGCTAAATAATTATCTTCATAATCGTCATTTCGGGGTAAGCACTTTTGTGATTACAGGCATTTTTTAGCTCTATTGATATTTTTTTATATAGTTTCGTAATTTTCAAGTTCATAAATTTTAGATTTAAAAAAAAAAGTTCAAATTTTTTTTGTCTTTTTGTCGAGTTTTTTAATTACTTCTGGTTATTTTCTTGATTTAGTAACGTTTTTTGTTGCTTATATTCATCCATCTTTATATATTTTTAAGATTTGTTGTTTAGTTCATTTAATTTTGTGGTTTATTACTAGACTAGTGATCGATTATTACTTATTCTATATCGTTGTTGATCAACACTAGTCTATTATTTGTGTGCAAATCATAAAAGGGAATAAGGAGTAGAGGAGGTCATCGAAGTTGATTTGCATCCTCTCCACCATGATCTGGGGAAAGCGGTTGACCCATTCTATATGCATTTTTACCGTTGAATGGTGATCAACAACTCCTCAAAACTACCTATTAAGGTTGTTTCAGAGGCGGAGGAAGTCTTGCATGGATGATTGTTGGTGGCGACAGTGATGGTTGCTTTATGAGAGTATTGCCTCCTATTCTTCTCTCACTGTTATTCGGTTTAATTTTAAAATTCATTTTTTTATTATAGAAGACTCAAAAAGTTTCTCATGTATAGACCAAAAAGGTGAGGGGGTATGAAATCCTTGACCAATCAGCAATAGTCATGTAAAAATGACGTTTGTGTATTATAGCCGTTTTAAATGATGCACTCTTTGATTAGTCGGATGTGTACCATTTTGAGTTTGTCATTATTGCATCTCCTCAATTTTATTAAATAAGGATTTTAATAATTGGTTATGATTATTGTGGGTATATAAAGGTTGAAGAGGTTAAGGGGACCATTTGTAGAATATGCAACTAGACAAGATGAGATTTTGGTGGATTTTAAAAACAAAAATTCAAGCAGCACATGTATGGAGTGGCTAACCAAACTATTTAATATGATTTTCAGGATAGCAAAGATAACCAGATCTTAAAGATGGAGTACACTAATCTCATTATACAAGAACAAGGGCGATATTTAATATTACAACAACTATAGGGGTATCAAGTTGTTAAATCACACGTTTGGATAGGGTGATGGAGTTGAGGTTGAGGAAGATTATGACTATCTTCGATAATTAGTTCGATTTCATACCAGGACGCTTGACTACAAAGTCATTCATCTTGTAAGGAGATTTATGGAGCATATAGGGAGAAAAAAAAGGACTTACACATGGTGTTCATTATGTAGAAAAGGCTTATGACGAAGTCCCAGGGTGGTTCTTTAAAGGTGCTTGGAGGCTAGAGGTGTTACGGTGGTGTACATTAGATCGATTAAGGACATATATAACGAGTCCAAGACTCGTGCTAGGACTATAAGAGGAGACTCAGAGCACTTGTCCGTATAAATGAGATTATATTAGGGAATGAACTATAGTCCCTTTTTATTTACTATGGTGATAGATGTATTGATACAGAAAATCCAGGAAAAGGTAACATGTTGTATGTTATTTGTGTATGATATAATTTTGAAAGGTGAGATCCGTAGAGGAGTTAATGCTAAGGTGGAGATACGGAGATAAATTGTAACATGTTAAAATTTGAGTTAAAATTTGAACCGTTCAACTTACGTGCTTATATTTGTATCCTACAAATTCTCACTTGTTCCTAGGTAATAAAATCATATCTAAAGAGCGAAAGTACTAATTGACATGATTCAAGGTTATAAGTAACTCTTAGGGAAAATTTAGGTTCAAAACTCTTCTACCATCGTAATTTTGTATCATTTCATGCATGAGTTAACTTCAAACAATCATATCTCCAAATCTATGAGAAGTTATGTGACCAATAATTTATCCATGAAAAGATCTCAGAGACTAGTTTCTAACTCAATAAATCGCATGTTTTTTCGAGGTCAGATAAAACGTTATTATTATTTTACTAAAAAGATATTGTGCAATAAATTGGAAGAAATTTTGGAAGCATATGCCAGTATGCAGTCAGCATATTCCCAAACTAGATCAGCATATACCCAAACCAGTGATCTAAATGTTTCGCAAAATGCACCCGTTGTGCAAGGGTTTTATGACTTTTCCCTATTAATACCTAAACAAACTACGTCGTTTTGGAATCTTTTAAGACATTAACTTATTGCGAATTATTGTATTTTCTAGACAATTCTTAATTTACCATACTTAAACTAATATAAACCCACAACTCATCTTATAATCTATCAAAATATAAAGAGAAGAAAAGAGCAAAGGTTTCTTTTCCCAAATCCTAGGGCTCTTCAAGCTTTAAGATTCGTGTCTCCACACTAATTTTCTGCTTAGTAAGACTTCGTAAAAGGTATGTAGGACTTTACTTGGGGTTTCCTTCCACCCCTGTATTCAAACTCTTCACCTTCAATTAAGAATTTCATAATACAAATTGCTAGGGCTTTTCCAATTCATATTAAATATTGAAATTTTTCTTCCTTGTTATTTCTTGATAGTTATTGAGTATCTTGCATGAAGTTACATAGTATATTATGAATTTGCATGTCTCTGTGAATTGAATTAATGAAGATACATGAGCTAGGGTCTATAAACCTGGATGTTTCTATGAATTAGAGAGTCACGTTAGTAGAGTTATGATATGACCATGAAGATTTATTAAGTCTGCATATTATTTGATAAAACTACATGATCTTTGAATTAAAGTGTCTAATTCATGAAGATTTAAAAGAAACATGAAAACTTGGTGAATATTGCATAAACCTTGAAACTTGATAAATATTTACGAAACTAATGAGTTTGATTAGTATGGCTTAAGGTCATAGTGTGGAGTTATAGATTCATGATTTTCACTTGATTATATGAAGTACTAGATATGTTTAAAAGCTAATAAGAGGTTTCTTAATGTTTTGGATTTAAAAAATTTTAAGCCAAGTTCAGAATCAAAAGTCTTTAAAGAATATTTTAAATACCTAAATTACAGGTTGAGAAAGAATAAGAATATTTTACGAAGTAAGAGTCAGTCTCTGTAAGATAGATATTTGCACAAAGCGGCTAAGACAGATATTTGCCTAAAGAGTCTAAGACATGATTTGCCCAAAAAGGTTAAGAAAGTTTTACTTGGTCAGTTAGTGACTAAAATCTTTTCACTGGTTAAATTGTAAGGAGCAGAAGTCTCAGTTTTAAGAGTAGTATTAGTATTGAAAAAAACAATCTCATAACTATGTTGCCAATAATAGGATGATATGTTGCCTAAATGACACTCTTTATCACAGACTCGATTTAGTTGAATCCACTAGGTTAAATTATAAGGTAATGTACCTGTGGTAGGGTAGAGTACTCCCCCTCAGTTGGTGATGTGCTGAATTCCATAACTACTCACATAGTCTTATATGTCGGTTATAGCACATCCCACAATTTTTTAGCGTGATTTGAAAGATGGTTTAAAATAAGTGTATTTTATTTATTGAAACTAATGAGGTTTACATATGATTTCTAAGTCCCTTTTTTCTTATATTTTGAAAATGTGAAGTTCTACATTATAAATTATTAGTTTGCTTAAGTTTGGTATGTTGAGGCTTGTATTCGGGGTCAAACTTGTCATTTTCATAAATAAAAGAATTGTTGGCTTTACTTTATCTATGAGCTCATTATATATGACGAGGTTTAAAGTTTCTCTTTAATTACAAGATGTTTTAATTACATCTACATGTTCAGTATGAAGTATATCCGCATAGTAGTGATAAGTACATAATATGTTAGCATGGTAGTGCTCAGGCAGCTTGCGTCACCATAATAGAGAGTTAAATTTTATAAATAAATGACATTATTTCATATTATTTCTTCTTGATATTGAGAGTCAGAGTTAGAGTCATTCGCGCATTGTATAGCTAGGTTCGTGTTTTATATATTACTATTGAGCATATTGTTATAGCCTGTTATTGCTAACCTCCCATATACTTAGTATATTCAAATATACTAATTGCATACTTCTTGTGATGCATGCCTTTCATACATGTAGATCGGGCCATCTATCTAGACACTTTCGGTTGACTTGGATTATTATTCTTAGAAGACTAAAAGTAAAGTTGAGAGTTCCCATATGATTTAGGGACCAACTAGAGTTACTTTCGTTGATTATATTTTAGAGCTAAGACTTTTAAGTAGTACTATCATTCTAATTTTTTGGCCAGCTACGAGTATTGTCCTAATATTTTACTACTCAGCTTGTTAGTGGCTTTCAGATATTGAAGTGATAGTTTGATATTGAGTTTTCTGTTTTGTTCAGTGTTATGTTATTGACTGATATGTGAGGTCCACTGCTATTTTATTACACTATTATTATGATATTTCTTTCGTTAAGAGTGAGTGGTTATAATTATGCATGAGCCAAGGGTCCATCCAATACACCTAAGGCAATTTAATGGCTGCATATGCCTTGTCATTTCCATGGGTAAATTCGAGTAGTGAAAAATTTGGTATCAGAGCTTTAGGTTCAAGTATCCTAGGATTCTAAAAGTCAGCGTTAGGTAGAGTCTCATTTATGGGTATGAATTGCAGAATACTTATAACTGAGAGGCTACTAAGAATTTAGAAAAGTTTTCCTTTATTCATATATTACTTCATGATGTGAAGTTTAACTCTAAGAAATATTTTCTAACTCATGCTTTACGCACTTGAATCATGCTGCCCAGAAGAGCACTAGTTCGTAGAGCAGCCAACCCAATAGTTTAGAAACCAAGATCAGCCAAATCAAGCCCCTCATTCTCTTATTATGTCATTAATTCATCCCCAGACCCAAATCCCTTTTTTTTTGTTTATATTAGTCTAAAGGGAGTAGCAGTAGTATTAGTAGAGGAGACTTATATTGTGGTAGACACCATAGGTGTGACCGAGATAGTATGTTATGGTAGAATAATCCTAGAACTAGAATTGTAAAGTCTGAAGTGCAGAGGTGAGTGTGGGGTATAGTTGTTGATTAATGTAGGTAATCAGATGTTATGTGATTGTTTTGGAGTAGTGGAATGATATGTAATAAGATAATGTTGGTTGCATGACAGTATGAGAAGGAGAAGATGTTGATGTTTATAAAGACCTAGATTATGTTGTGGTTGAGTATGGTAAGATTGTGAATAGGCTTTACGTTAGAGTTGGTAGTCAAGATTGAATGTCTTGCTATTGGTTTATATAGGGCTAGTGTTATCAAGGGTTGTGACTCAGTAGTTATAAGTCTGAGCACTGATAAGAAGTTGTATGTTATATGTATTTTGTACTGAATAATAGGTTTGCACTCTAGACGAATATCCTAGTGTGAGTTATTATAATATAAGGGTGGATAAAGAAATGAATGTGTGATTTTACTATGCTAGGAAAATGTTGAGTTTAGTGTGTTAGCCTTTAAGGCAAATAGATAGTTAAGAAGTTATTTCAAGTGTGAATAGTTATAGTCATTATAGTGGAAGTTTATCATTCAGGTGTATAGTGGGTGCCCAGTCTTGCAGTGTCGTTAGTTGTAGCTTGATATAGAAAAGAAATTCGCAGACTTAGGAATTTTGGCTTTGTCCTAAGAGGGAGATGATAAGGTGAAAAAAAGGTTAAAGTATCCCCAGTGTAAACCTAAGATTATATGATGACCTATTCATGCCTTTTATACTCTTAGTACTTTAGTCAAAGCCAAAATATGTGTCATGTCAATGTTCATGCACCTTATAAAGGTTAGGAGCAATTGCTTTAGACAGCCTGACAACCCTTTTTATGATGTAGAAATTCAGTCAACTTATGATGTCAGTTATAGAGTTTCCAGCATAATTCATAAATCCATTTCCTATGATACTCCATCTATTCAGTCAATTTCATGGCTTCAGTTTTCAGACTCCATCTTAAGTGTCAATATCCTTTTCCAGTAGAGATATTTAGTTTAAACTCCATGTATTAGTTTCCGAGTTAGACCTTGATCTGTAACTTCTATAGCTTATGTTTATGCTTTACTTCCTATAGTGATTCCATACATGATGAGGTAGATGGTGGTGAAAAGAAGTTGAATGGAAACTAAGATAGAAGACAGTATATGTCCAATCAGGAGTAATGTTGGTGTGCCCTAGTCACCTAAGATGCTAAGAGTAGTTGTAGTGAATGTGGGAGTTATTTATCTTAGTGACGTTAAAAAGATACCCAGGTGTTTGAGTTTTAACTTCAAGAAAGCCACAAAGTTAGTATATTTATAGTATATGCTTGAATTTGGTGTTGATAAATGTGTAACATATTATAATATGTGGTCAGTGACTCCTTGATTGGATCCTAAGATTGATTGATGGTTAGGATAAGAAGGAGTATTGTTCTTGTAGATATAGAATATCAAATCTTGTGCCTTAGACTAGTTTGATCCCGAGTTAAGCTTGAATGAATAAGAGCATGTCGTTAGTCTTATAAGTTTGTAGGTACAAATACCTTTATGATAATCATAGGTTCTGAAGAATTAGCAGAATATGCTAGAAGAGGAAGTGTAGATTAAAGGTTGACTACTAAGTTAGAGATTATCAATTTTATTGCTAAGGCCAGAGTAGCCCATTCCATACCTTTCATGTGTATGTTAGATAAATTAGATCCAAATGAGGCTTACTCCAAGCTCATGAACTTCTTTCTTTATAAGTCCAGATGTTGGCTAAGATATTCAGACGATGTTAATAATTTCTTAACCAAAGGGTCCCTGGTCAAATAAAGAAAAAAAAGATATGTTTGTGACCTAGCATGACAAAGCACTTTTCAAAGGCATGAAATATCTAATTTTTTTATCAAATATCCACAGTAATGTCTCTGTTAGATTTTTTGATTCTCAAGCCCGTTGCCAAGCTCTACCCTGTCCGTATTTCCTTGTGTTTTGAAAAGGAAAACATGCCTTCAGTGTATGTCAAATGTCCTTCTTTCACATCTTGTGCTTATGTACACCTTTGTGATTATATGATTAAGTTAATAAGCATCTCCCCTAGGTAGACAAAAGATGATATGTTCAGATTCAGTTCAATTCGAGCAATTGTTCTCAGACCCATGTCATCTCCTTGTACTTATATAATTTGTTGGTGTGACCCTTCGTAGTCATGAGAAAACTCTTATGAATTACCCTGCTCTATCTCATTTTTCATGAGCCTCGGAATTTGTATTTGTATTAGAAGCATTAAGTTCAATCTGAGGTAATAATCTCTCCATCTAGCTTTACTTTCTTTTTAGTTGCATGTAACATGTACATTGCATGAGTTCCATCTAGTGAAATCATGTTTTACTTGCATGGTTTATGATAATTTAGGTGATTGAGCATCTTGTTCATGAGTAATGCATGTTGTTCTAGTCAGTAAGTCATCTATCGTAGTAAATGCCCTCACTGACAACCTAAATCCTTCATTCAAGGACAACTAATACCAAGGGGAGATAATATAACACCCCAAAATTTAAGCTAAAATTTAAATCGTTCAACTTACATGCTTATGTCCGGATCCTATGAAATTCCATTGGTTCCTAGGTGCTAAAATCATTTCTAAAGTTTGAAAGTAGTATTTGACATGATTCAAGGACACAAGGAACTTTGAGTACAAAGTTAAGTTCAAAACTCTACTACAATCATAGTTTTCGTATCATTTCATGCATGTGTCAACTTTAAATAATCATATCGTTCAGTTTATGAGGATTTATGTGATCCATAACCTATCCACGAAAAGATCTTAAGTCTAGTTTCCATCATAATAAATTACTTGTCATTTCAAGGTTGGAGTAAATTTTACTAAAAAGATGCAGTGTGGTGAATTGGAAAAAGTTCTGGGAGCAGTCAGCATACGCCCAAATTAGGTCAACATACACCCAAAGAGTGACCTGAAGGTTTCTGCGATAGTCACCCACTTTTGCAATGATTTTTATGACTTTTTCCCTATTAATCCCTAATCAAACTATGTCATTTTGGGATAATTTAAGGTATTAACTTACTTGGAAATTATACTTCCTGAACTACCCTTAATTACCAACACTAACCTAATCCAAACTCATAACTCATTTCATAATCTGTCAAAACAAAAAGAGAAGAAAAGACTGATGGTTTCTTTCTCCCCAAAGCCTAGGGTTCTTCAAGCTTCAAGATTCGTGTCTCCTTACCAATTTTTACGTAGTAAGACTTCGTAAAAGGTATGTGGAATTTTAACAAGGGTTTCCTTCCACTCCTGTGTCCAAGCCCTTCACCTTCAATTTAAGAATTTCATATTAGAAATTGCTAGATTTTCCCCATTCAAATTAAATATTGAAATTTTTCTTTCTTTTATGTTCCTTGATGGCTATTAAGTATCTTGCATGAAATTACATAGTATATTATGAATTTGCATGTCCATGTGAAGTATAGTTATGAAGATGCATGAGTTAGGGTCTATGAACCTGCATATTTCTATGAGTTAGAGAGTCACGTTAGCAGAGTTGTGATGTAAACATGAAAATTTATAAAGTTTGCATATCATTTAGTAAAACTACATGTTGAATTAAAGAGTCTTATTCATGAAAATTTGAAAGAAACACGAAAACTTGGTGAATCTTGCATAATAATTGGAACTTGATAAAATATTTACAAAGTTGATAAGTTATATTAGTATGAATTAAGGTCATAGTGAGAAGTAAGGCTGCCCAACCGGACCGGGACC
>JBDJHY010352878.1:2017-17303 GCA_039654485.1 Withania somnifera | reverse complement strand
TTATAATCCTTGGACTAATTTATATCATATAGAAGATGGTATAAAATAATCCCACGTCGCCCCACCTTGGATGGGATTTTCCATCCCAGAGTTTTGTGGCCCATCCGATGGAGCCTGTGGTTGTTGTTCGTACCACCTTTAGAACAATTCTGGGTGGTCGGTTGCGAACCTATATGTTGCCTTCAAAGTAGCGTTGGAGGGAATTTGGTGCTGGGAGGATCCCCCGCTTTGTTGATTGGTATTGTCTCGGGGTCACCCCCGTCCTCATCCCCTTCTAGCAGGTTTCCCTCGTGCCGAGTATTGGCACTTCGGTCCACTTGGGCTATTTGGCTCCTGGTGTTTATTATTTTCTCCTAGTTTTGAATGTTCGTGGTGTAATTGTTCTTTGTAGTCCTTCCCCACAGACGGCGCAAATTGATAAGTCTCAAAAGCTTACCAAGGTAGTAATATGAGAACGCCCCGTCTAGCAATAATGAATCACGAGTGTATCCTGAATCACAAGTGTAACCTGCAAAACAAAGCCCAGGGTGTTCCCCAGGGTAGTTCTCCGATGCTTAAGTTATTAAACAAGCAATGAGAGAATTCCAAGAATATTTAGTGAGAATTCCTAAACATGGTAATCCTACCATAACTGTACCATCTATAAATGATATTACAATCTTATATGATTCTTCTTTTATCAGGAGTCCTTTAATTGTGGTGAGTATCAATTTACTTATTATGTGGTTATCCTGCAGATCGTGTGGGCCATGTATCCCTGCTTAGTGGACTACTGTTACTAGGCCCATATTTTCTAGGTGGGCCATTGTGACTTTTCAGCCCTACACCTACAATGATCAACTAAATCTTCAAGCTTCAGTTGTTACAAAAACTGTTAGAATTTTCCTAAGTTTAAATTTGATATTTGTTGAGTAGTCGACATCCAATCTAGAGCTCTTGTTCTAGCTCAACACGATGAAAGCGTATAACATTAGCAAAATTACTTGTCACAAGTATAATCATTCATCAATTTGTTTGTGATTTAGCTATGATAATATTCAAACCATATATGTACATGTAACAATCAAATCTATTTTCACTTTACCATGATAAATTTACAATCAGTAACATCTTTAAAATTTAAATAGAGTAATTGCACGCACTCCGACATTATTAGAGCATAGAAAAGCGTAGAAGATGAAGAAATTGCAAGTTTCAGAAGGCTTGTTTGATTGAGAAGTAGATGGAGAAAAAAGTGAAAGAAAGAATTAAAGGATGAAGAAGAAGAAGAAGAAGCCATTAACGGCAGAAAAAAAAGAAAAAAAAGAAGAATAAAAGCAGTAATAAAATGACGAAAGAAGAAAGCAGAGAAGAAGAAGCCATGGAAGAAGATGAAGGAAAAATAAGAAGATAGCAATATGGCTATTTTTTGGTTAGAAAGAAGGTCGGATGGCCATTTTTTGTTAGAAGTAGGTCGAATGACCATTGTTGGGTTCTAACAAAAGAAAAACTATATAAATACACATACATTCTTACCTTATTAACTCCTTATCTCATTATTTTTTTAAAAATTATGGTACATACCACTTTTCTAAATTCACTATCACTATTATGCCTGATACATTTTTTTTCTCCTTTTTTCTTATAAAACTACCTCTTTCCTTTGTTAAATCCGTCCATCTCACTTTTCTAACAAACCAAGCTCTCTTGATTTTTTTCTTTTCTCCAAATGCTTTCCGATTTTTTTGTTCCCAACTAAATTTCTTAGCATTCATGGTTGAATTTTGGATAAATTATCAACTGTGGATTGTGTAAAAGAAGAAGAAGCAAAATTGGAAGAACTTGTGCTTCTGTATATGTTAGTTTTGTGCCGCTGTGTATGTCAGTTTTGAGTCAATTACAACTTCTTGTCGTTCTTCTTCCTTCTATCTTCTCTTTTCTCTTATTTTTCTAAAACATCTTTTCTTATGACTTGATTATCTTTTGATTGTTGAAATACATTGCAATTTTTGGAAAGGAAATCCAAAGTACCAAATTAAATGTGTATGAAATGAGTTGGTAAAGTTTGTACTCCCAATGTGTTTGGTTTAAATCTCAAATGATATTGATGGACGAATATTTTGAGTTTTCTTTGAATAATTGTTCTATCTGAGGTATATTGCATGTTTAAGAACTTCAAAATCATTGTGACATGATTCTTTGAAATTGAAATTGCAAATAGGTTGAGTGATTTCTCTCTTTTAATATCATTGTGCACTTGTATCATAGTAAATTCACACTAGATATATATTTGTTAATATATATATATATATATATATAATTAGTGTTTCTCCTTCTTCTTCTTCTAAGCATGTACCTATGGACAAATACATAATCCTGTTCAAGATAAATATATGTCAGATACATATAAAATACAAGATACATATATGTTAAACATATTTTATATGTTAGATACATATAAAATATCAGGAAATACATATATGTTAGATACATATAAAATTTGTGTTCTCCTACTTCTTTTTCTAAATATGTATCTATGCACAAATACATGAAATTAGTATTAGATATATATTAACATATAAACTATGTGAAATTTTGACGAATGTATCTTGAGTTTTTAATGAATGTATTATAGATATATCTATATCGCGCGTAAATATGTATCCTACTTCAATATGTATCCCCTTTTTGGCCTTGAGAAAAGGTGGTACGAATTAAAATTATAAATACATGGGGTATATGATAAGTTGACTTCTAAAATAATGTGTTTTATGTATTTTACTTTATAACAAATGAGTTGGTATATAGTTTTGATGAGAAATTTAACCTAATGAATATTTTGTCTATTTTTTTCTAACTTAATATAACATATTAAATACAATAAATTAATTTAAGAGATATCTCCCTTGTGGTTTATGAAATTAATTTTACATTTTTATTTTGTACCAACGATCATATTAAGTTGGTCGAATGTGTGTTTGTCATTAAAATTTTTGATGTTCTAAGAAAAAGCGATCTTTTGCTAATTAGAAAAAAGTATTTCTGACATTCACTAAACAAAGTTGGATGATGTTGATGTGATAAAGAAATAAAAAAACAGCTCTTGTGTGTTACAATATATTTTAAAGTTGATATGACTTGTGTGTGATAATATAGAGAAGTAATTTTAGGTAACAAACTTTAATTAAAGTTAGATGATTCTTATATAAGAAAAAAAGATTGTACTCAAAATTGATTGACCAATAGTAAAAATTATCCTTTGTATAAATAATCATATCTCAATATACATAAACCGACATAGTTTTGTTATAAGGCTTTATTTATGTTTAAATGAATTCCTTTTTATTTTCTTGTGGATTTATACGCTAATATCACAAATGATGGTTATAGTAATGTAGTCTTATATTAGTATAATTGGGTAGCAGTACACTCCTAATAGTGTAGAGCTGTAGAGTTCCTGATGCAAACCAATACTGTAAACTGTACGTTAATCTTTCTTTCTTCCCCCACCAAAAAAAAATATTAATTCCTTGACTTATATGTAAGCGTGTAATGTACAATTTTCGGTTAATCTTTTAATTAACCAAATCGAAATAGGATTGGAATAGCATAAATTATACTCTATAAATAGCCCACAAAGCTTATATTCCACACAAAATTTTCTGTGTGTGCCCTCAAAATTCGGACGGCAAGAGTTAGTGCATATTTTGAGAAAAAAGATGTCTTCAACCGGTGAACTTGCTTGTATCTATGCTTGTTTGATCCTTCATGACGATGACATTACTATCAATGTACCTACTCTATTTTCTCCTACCTCTCATCATACTTTTTCTTTTCATCATTGTTTCTTTTCTATTGTAGGTATATTAAACAGAAACCCTATATATTCGTATAAGAAGATCTCTTTTATTTTAAAGAAAGAAGCCCTTTGTCTCGTATATAAATAAAACATCGTTCAACTAAAACCATAATTTGGACAAGTTGCATATATGTGTAAATACTAATTTCTGACCCATCATGAAATATAAATATTGTTGACTCTAATTGAACGACTTGTTAGGCGGAGAGAATTGGTACACTTATAGAAGCAGCAAATTTAAATGTGGAATCGTACTGGCCGAGTCTTTTCGCAAAACTTTGCCGGAAGGTGAACGTGGATGAACTTGTCATGAATGTTGGTGCCAGCGGAACTTCTACCAACGCTGCTTCCATTGCTGCTCCTCCTATTGCTGATAACCATGCCTCCACCACACCTTCCGCCCAAGACAAGAAGAAGGTATACTTTGATCTTATGTTGTTGCAAATTCTAGTAATGCTTTATTATCATAAGAGAATACGCACTACATAGAACCTGTCCTAGTATGGGGCAATTTTTTTTATACATGAATAGCTTTTGCTCATAATGATCCATAACCTGTTTGGCCAAATTTTTATAATCAGTTTATTTGATCAATTTTTTTTTTATTTAAAAAAAAAAAACTTTTGGTACAAAATAAACAACACTTTTGGTAGAATTCTCATTATTGTCTTCTTTGTCTTTTCAGGAGGAAATCAAAGAAGAGAGTGATGATGAGGCAATGTTTAGCTTATTTGATTAGGAGTACAGAATACAGTTCTCGTGGAAGACTTAAAAGTTTTTGGCTCTTTAATTTAAGTTTCTATAGAATTGCGGTAGAATTTGAGTATTGGGTACTTAATACTACTATTTATTACCTTGGTCTATCAAAAGACTTGTTTAATTTTGTTTTTGGTTTAGGAATTTAAACTTTCTTAGATATCTTGATTATTAGGCGTCATCAAATAAAATAACACACGGTCAAATGTATCAAGGGTCAATTCGGGTATCAAAGGACTAAAATTAAAATATCACAATAACACTGCAATTAGGATAATTATTTTCCCTAAGTATAGATTATGTAGGTAATTAGTGGAAACTCATTCTCCATAACTAAATAAGACTCTATATTATTAAAATATATTTATTTTATTACCAAATATAACAAGATCTTATATTATATAGCAAACCTGGCCAATATTCTCAGCCCTCTTTTGTTTCTGATTTCATTTTGTGTCAGCTGTTTTCTTTTTCTTTAACATAACAAACAACGATTTAGCCTTTAATTATGTTGTATTAGTATTGAGAATCTGTCACATTAACAATTCAGTGAATCGTTAAAACTAAAAGTTACAATGAATTGAAAGAGTGAAAAATGTGTCGAGATTGTATATAAACTATGCATTTGTAGTTATCTGAAAGGATACTTTTCGTCTTTAAATAATATGTAATTCACACTTTAAGGATTCGTTTGGTCATAAAAAATTTAATTTTTTAACAAGAAACTTGACAAAAAGCCATACTTTTTGACAGAAAATCTTGGCAAAATTTTAACATCCTAAAAACTTAAAAAATATAATTTTTGAATTAAAATATAATTTTTGAGATTTTATTATAACCAAAAACTTTTAAAATATATTTTCAAAACTATAGTTAAACACATGATCGAAATTTCACCAAAAACTTCACATAAAAAAAATTTATCGAATATATTTGGAAACGTACGATCAAACGATGGCTACCACTAAAAGACAACAAAGGGTATTTCCGAGATCTTGACAAAATTGGGACTAATTGAAGTCCCTTATTATGGCCCTTTGTTGCAGCAGCAATAGGCTTCAATACAGTGATACATATATGTACTAGATGAAAATGCCCGTATCAGCACACACCTAATAATAGAACGAACTCTAACTCGCAAGCAAAAGTCCGATCAAATTACATAAAATTCGGCAGTGTCAATGTGATAAAATTAACTTTACATTAATTTGAACGTTTATATCTATGACATAAAGTAACAGCATAAGACACATGCGTAGCGTACAAGTCTGTTTAGTTGAAGTTCCGCACAATTATTCATAGAAGCTCTCTTTCTTTTGAGTATTGACACTTAGGCGCCATGCCAAACTAATACTGACGAAGCCGTTAGAATATCATACCCGAAAAATGATGAGGGAAACAAGAGTCGTTTGGCACGCAGATTAAATTATTCCAGGACCTTGGTTGAAGGGTACGAAGTAAAGGGTCCCTCAGGAGCCATGTTCGTCGCCCTAGGTTAATTATTCCAGGATTATAATCCTGGCATTATAATCCTTGGACTAATTTATATCATATAGAAGATGGTATAAAATAATCCCACGTCGCCCCACCTTGGATGGGATAAATAGAGATTGCAATGGGGCAGGGTAGGGGCGAGGAGGGTTAAGCCTTAACCCACAAAGTGTTCAACCCGTCCTGCCCCCGCCCCATATTGCATTTTTATGTGTTTTCAACCCGCTTCGCCCCACATTATTTGCTTCACTTTCAAAATCAAATTACTAGATTATACATAGTTTTTACTATTGAATTTATTTCATATTTGTAGGTGTATAACATAGATAAATTGTTATTCTTAATTTTTACTCGTTCATTGAGAGTATATACTATTAACACATATTTAGTTACTTTCTAGGAATTGCAACCGTACTACCTCGTAATTTGGTGCATATGAAGTTTCACATAAGAAATTAGAAAACAAATTATATATAACGTATTTTTTTTGGTATGGGAGTTTCTCTTGAAGCAATAAGGTGTTGATCTAGTAGCCACCTGAGCCACAAAGGACTATCAAAATTGATTCCTTTCTTCCAATGTAATGGCCATCATGGTCATTTAAGAAAAATACGCGATGTTTTGCATTCTAGAGCGTTTCAGTAGCTACCCCAAGTCATCTATAACTTGTTGGGACCAGTAGTTCGGATCCCTAGCGGCTCGATTGAGAAATATCTTAAATTGTCTCTTTTAGATCCTAAAACTAAGTACTCGTTGACTAAAGTAAACTTTCCTTCAAGACGAGCTCGGAATTAAATTTTGATAATTTCGTTAGCTCCGAAATGCCAAACAAAGTCAAGATTGACCTTAAATTTGTGTTTCAGAGTTTTCTTTTGCAGTTTGTGGTCATTTGTTGATTTTAGTTAAGTTTGAGGCCTAATTTCGAGCTTGGGGTGGTATTTTAGTGTTTGGAGTGTCGAATCAAATTTTTGACGCTTCCATCCATTCCGGAGTGATAAATTTAGGCTAATTTGACCCTCGGCACGCTTTCCAAGGTGTTCATACTCGATTTGAATCGTTATGTGAAAAGTTAAAAAATTTTCTAGTCTTGACTAAGTCTTGATTGGAGTTATTTTTGCTCAAATGACCTCCGATGTCAATTTCATTGATTTTGTTGAGTCCGAAATATATTTTTCACATAAAATACATATTTGGTTGTTAAATTTGGACTCCGTTTTATTTTCAAACCCCTGGTTGAAATTCTTGATTTTTGCTATTTTTCTGATGCAGACACAGATCAATTTATCGGTCAAAGTACCGATTTATCGGTAACCAATTAATCGGACACTTTATCAATAAATCAGTCATTATATCGATAAATCGGTATCTACTGCAGTTGCCAGTCACCAAAGAATGCCGATTTATTAGCACAAGTGGTTGATAAGTCGGTACCTAATCCTTATTTAGATTTTCTTTAGATCCTGCCAATTAACATCTGAGAAGTACTCAATCCTAATATGACCATAATTAGCTTACAAAATTCCACACTCATTTATCCCTTTTAAGTAACATAAAATTTGTTCCACAGCCTTTCAGTGATCAATGGTTAGAGATGTCATATACTGACTTACGACACTGACAGAGTAGGCAATATTTGATCGAGTCACGGTGAGATAATTCAGCTTTTCGACCAGTCATCTGTATCTCTCAGGATCTTCCAACAAATCACCATTTTTAGTGAACTGCATACCAGGAATCATAGGGGTACTGCATTGGTTAACTCCCAATTTTTCTGTTTCAGATAGCAAGTCAAGCACATACTTTCTTTGAGACAATAATATTCCCTTCCTGCTCTTGGTCACTTCAACACCTAAGAAATAGCGTGGCATTCCTAGGTCTTTGGTATGAAACTGGGTGTGAAGAAAGAATTTTAGAGATAAAATTCCTGCAGAGTCACTATATGTAATGACAATATCTTCTACATATACAACTAATAGGATGATGCGTCTATCAGAGTATTTGTAGAAAATAGAATGATCAGACTTACTTTTATGCCTACCAAATGTCTCAACAGCCTGACTGAATTTTTCAAACCATGCATGAGGACTTTATTTCAAGCCATACAAGGATTTATGAAGGCAACATACTTTCTTCCTATACTCCCCTGGAGCATAAAAATAGTGTGGTTGTTCCATATAAAATTCTTACTGAAGATCTCCATGAAGGAAAGCATTTTTAATATCCAACTGGTGCAACTGCCAGTTATGAGTGGCTGCCACGAAAATAAACAATCTGATAGAAGTAAGCTTATCCATAGGAGAAAAAGTATCAAAATAGTCCACTCCATATATCTGAACATATCCCTTAGCAAACAAAAGGGATTTAAGTCTAGCCACATAGCCATCAGGATTCATTTTTACTGCAAACACCCATTTACATTCGATAATCTGTTTTCCCACAAGCAAATCTACTAAGGTCCAAGTACCATTATCTCTCAAAGCATTCATCTCCTCAATCATGGAATTATGCCAACTAAAATGACCTAGAGCTTCACGAAAAGATTTAAGGATAGGCACAGAATCTAGAAAGGCAATAAAAGAATAGGAAGGAGACAAATAGTTATAGGACACAAATGAAGAGATGGGATACGTACAAGTATGTTTACCTTTTCTGAGAGCAATGGAAGATCATTACCCGGGGATTGGTCTTGTGATGAAGATACTGGCTCATTAGGACATGAACTGGGAGGTTTGAGAACGGGTGCAACAGTATGCTCAACAGCAGGAGTAGAAGCTCTAGGTCGACAAGTGTAGGTTTGGGTAATTGGTTTGATAGGGTTTGATGAAGGAGGATCTAAGGAATGAATAACAGGATGGATAAGGAACTCATCGTTTTCTCCTTGAGGAACAAGGTCTGAAGAAAGTTGTGTATCTTCTAAAAAGGTCACATCAACTGATACAAGATACCTGTTAAGACTAGGACAATAACAACTATAACACTTTTGTACACGAGAATATCCCAGAAAGATACATTTTAAGGATTTTGGATCCAGTTTAGTAACTTAGGGTCAAGAATCTCTAACAAAGAAAGTACAACCAAATATTATGGGTTTAATGAGAAACAATGTTTTTTTAGTAAAAAGAACAAAGAAAGGAATCTCATTAGACAAAACAGAAGAATGCATTCTATTAATCAAAAAACAAGTTGTAGCAATAGCATCATCCCAGAAATATTTGGGAACCTGTATTTGAAATAATAATGCTCTGGCAGTTTCAAGAAGATGTCTATTTTATCTTTTAGCAACACCATTTTGAGATGGTGTATCGACACATGATGTTTGGTGAAGGATACCATTTTATAAATACTCCTTAGAGTTGTTACTTCTTAAAGTCTATACAGGCACATCAAATTAGGTTCGAATTTTAGCACAAAAACTAAAAAAATGGAAAAACACCTCAGAACTATTTTTCATAAAATATAAAGATGTTATTCAAGAATAGTCATCAACAAAATTAATAAAATATCAAATTCCATTTTTAGAAACTACAGGACAAGGACCCCAAACATCAGAATAAACTAACTCAAATGGTGGCAGTGGCTCGTTTATTGACTCTAGGACTAGAACTAAGACGATGGTGTTTAGAAAAATGACAAGACTCATAATTGAATGATGGCACATCAAAAAACTAAGGAATCAATTTCTTGAATACCGGAAAGAGGAGTGGCCTACCCTATAATGTACTTCAAATGGGGTGGCAACTCTAGGACAAGCAACGGGTTTTGGTATTTGTATATCAAGAATATAAAGACCTTCTAATTCAAGTTCATTACCAACAATCCTCTTCAACAAGATCCTAAACACGCCATATTTAAGAAAAAAAATACTTTCCTAAGCGTTTCTCCTTCAACATCTCTAAGTTGGTTTTTTCTCATCTCTTTCCCCTTCAACATCAGGGTAAGTCACTCTTATGAATTCTAAGCATTTATCATTAATTCTAACACTTGAATTTGAGTTTCTAACAATATTTCACATTATAAATTCTAAGATTTTTTAAGAAAATCAAATAAACATATTCAATAACTCAAATCTTGAAATTCATCCTCAAACTAGGATTCTTATCAAGTAGTCTTGGAATAAGTAAGGTAGGCAGGGTTCAGTGACGAGTTCCTTTCACCCTCACACCCAAAATTACTTTCACGATGTGATGATTTCATTTAATCAAGGGTTTTATGTTTCGAGTTTAAAGTAAAATTTCTTGTAATGCTCACTTTCATGATATGTTTTAATTTGTTATAGATTTTCTATGTTATAAAGCCGAGGATCGTGACAAAACTAGGTGTGGCATCCTTGGGGAACTTTGATTATTATGATGCTACTTGTTAGGCCTTAGAGGTCTTAGAGAGTATTTCAATCTCTATCCTTGTTCTTAGTTTATACTTTGGAAAAAAGTGTAATTTTAGATGTAGGGTGGAGAATCCTTCCTATCTGATTAGGGTAAAGTGTTTATAATATTTTTGGTTACTTTTCAAAAATCCAAAACACTTTCTTTTAGTAATTTTAAATTGTATTTTATTTTTTGTCTTTTAGATAAAAGCACACTTCATTCATCCCTTGGCTTTTCTTTTCAATTCTTTTTCGAGTGGGTGCCCATTGTGCCGGTAATATCTTTTTATTTTTTAGGATTAATTTTCAAAATTGTGAGTCATAGGTTAGGAAATCTTCCCAATGATGCATGGATGACGACTGTCTTTAAAAAAAATCAGTCATTATGATTTAATAAATAGACTCTTTCATTAATTGGTACTTAATATTTTTGTTAGGCGATGATTGACTACATGATGTAAGTTGGTGTTGAATTTGAAAGCATGTGGAATGAGTAGAATGACTAATTTAAGACACCTAGGCTCATTCTTTTGACTCTTATATGATTTTAGATTAAAATTTGAATTCTTGCGATTTCTTGGTTGAGTGCCAATAGAGATCCTTCTTCATAGGACTCCTCCCTTATGTGCATAATGAGAATAATACATATAAAGAAAAAAGGATATGTCATGTGCATGTAAGGTTTTTTTTTGGATTCCATAATTGCATAATAATGTCTAGAATTTGCTTGGTGTGTTTGCAAAACGAAATGAAGAATGTTAAGTTTAGGGGATAATAAAGACATTTCTTTGATAGCCTGTTTTATATCTTACTTTATTTATCCATTATGTATGATCTTAGTTATTGCAGCTGAGCATGCAGCCTATTCTTCAATAGCCTCATACGAAGCTTATTACTTTTCTTTCAATAGACTCAAATTAGATCCAAAACTCCTAAGAGCTTTGTGAAAAAATAAAGGTAAATAAGGAGTGAAATTTGCATAAAAGAATAAGTAAATTTGAAGCACTCCAATACAATAGCTAATGGTGCAATTCATAACATTTATGTGTTACTAAAAAACTCAAGTGTTTCAAACAGATAATGAAAAACTTGTGAAATGACGTAAAGAGATAGGAAAAACAAAGTAAGTATGTGGAGGGTAAAGGGGGTGAAAAACTAGTTAGTTGGATAAGGTTCTACATTAAATGGTGATGTATTAAAGCACTTAGGGAAAATAGTCATTATTCTTGACCAAAATAGTTTCTACTCATCCCTAAGCCTACATCACAACCCTTTGAGTTCTAACTAATCTTAATCTTTGATATTCGTATATTAGTGGAGTACTACACTAAGGGAAAACTTATGGTTCATCTAATGTGACATGTGAATTTTTCTGAGAATGAGCATAATTCTATTCTTACACCCATTTTTTTGTTATATTGTATACTTGTGAGTGAATTGGGTGAGTATCTTGTTGTGAAGGGCACATGTTTGCTGAAAGATAGGTGACCTATTTAACTTTTTTAGTAATTTCCATGAGTTTGCTAAATTGTGGAGTCAATTTTTAAAGTTAGGAGGTTTTAAAGTAGTATTCATATGGTTGAACTTGTGTAATGTGACATGCTTGTAGAACTTGTTATATATGTTAATTGTTGTAGTTCTAACTTGAGTGTCTTGTTTGAATTGGTAATGTTAGAGTTATTCTTGATGTATATGAATGTAAAGAGTTTTTCAAGGAAGAACACGACTTTAAGTATGGGATGGTGATCATAGGTGCATATATGCACTTATTTGTTAAGCTCTACCTACCTTTTAGCTTAAGTTTCAAGGATAAATGGGTATGTTAATAAGTATAAAAGACTAAATTAGTGTAAATATGTGATAATACTGATTTTAGGTGGTTTATAGTACAATTTATCTAATGCAAGAGCTAAAATTATCAAGGAAAGATTAGACGAGATAACTACTAAACCGGCTAGCCTATGCTTGTTCTTGTGTACTTTTAAGTTGATTTATGTGTTATTTTGTATAATTATTATGATGAGTTATTGTAGCAGGACACTGAAGATGCTTTAGTTTCTAAATAAGTGAATACATGAGCCACATGGAATGGGAGAACAAGGAGCAAACTAGAAGAGTGCAATAAGTAACATCTTGCAAAATCTGTTCTTGTATGGTTGTCTATGATTAAGATAGCTTGTGGTGCCTTAAAACTTGTGTTTGGATCCATTTGAGGTGATATTTTAATCTTCAATCAAGCTATGATGATAGAGGAATCAAGAGGCAAGTTAACTTGAAACAAGGAGGAAACTAGACAAAGTTCTAGCTCGGATACAAGCCTTGGCGCTGTGGAGCTCACTTATTTGGAGTGGCTGCCGCAAAGCTCCATCTACTTATTTGATACCAGATGCATGCTGAATCAGATACTCCAGTTGGATACTAGTTATTCACTTGAAAAGTCCCCGCGCTGCGCTGTCCGTTCCCATGAAATAGGGGTCGCGCTGCTCACCCAATATCAAATGGATCAATGTGCTTTTAAAGCTATATTAAGTTGAGGGTTGTTTGGTAATTGTATACCAATCCTAGGGGGCATGGTTTACACATTTTTGTAGGCTATATAAGGAGGAATTGGGTATCTTTTAACATATCATTGGATCAACACAAGGACTTGGATAAAAAAAGGCATCAAGAGAGCTCTTCATTGGGGCTCTTGTTCTTTACTTTTTCTTTCTTGTAATTTTAACTCATCAACTCAATTATGGTGAATGTTTAAGATTATGAGTGGTTAAATACCATATTTATGAGGTTGAGGGTATGGATCATGATTATTTTTTTTAAATTCTAATTGGTTCATCTATTTATCATGTATGTGATTATCTTTACGTTCTTGTACTTACTATTCTAAAGCTTCACAAACTTTAGGGTAAATCTATAGTTTTGAAACGAGCTGACCATAGGAGTGAAGAGACGAAACAAAGAATATAAGGAGTGTAGAACATATCTTCAATTAATTAGTGTCTAATTGCTAAAGGATGATTTACGAGTTTGATAGTGATATACCTAAATGCTCCACTTGGTTAATCAAATGAGATGATAGCTTAATGCATTAAAATTAGAGACTCACACTCACACTAAATGATGAAACTACTAGAAAATTTTGAGTAGATAACTTAGAGCATAAACATTTTGAGTTATATTGTCAACCCTGTGAATCGACAATCATGATAAATACTAACATCAACTAGAGACCATGATTAGATATGACTGTGAAGTATTCCTTCTTAACTCCGGAACTATCTTTACTATTATTATTTCTATCAAGCTATTATCTTTGTTATATTTAGTTTTAATTCATAATCAAAATCCATTCATTTATTGTTACAACTCACACCTAGTTAATTTAATTGTAGAATCAATATTTGTCATTCGCTAATGCAAGTCCTTAGGTATGACAACCTGGCTCTAAATAGAGCCCATTTTTACTTGTAAGATCATGTACACTTGCGTGTGAAAAGTTGTAGTCTTTTATTCCATTGGTGGGTACTTAATTAAAATTAGTGAATGTTTAGTTGAAGGTTTTATTATTTTATTCTTTAAGCGAAGACAACTTCATCTTAGCTAATCATCTTGCAGGTACAGGTTTGATTGCTTAGTAAGCTGGAAAGGGTTTGGTTGAACCAAATCCTGAACCTGAGTGATGCTTGCACCATCTGAAAAGAGAAGTGGAACATTCCTATCCAATACTTCTGGTTGAGAAGGATCAAAAGGTTGAAGTTTCTCCTGAGACTACGGTTGTAGTTAGGACTGTACGCGAGGTGCAATCTCAGCCACTACGAATGTTACCTCTGTTGTATGCAAACCAAAAACTGTACGTAGATTTGAGATGAACCAAAATATGGAACAATTATTACACACAAGTAGGCAATTCACTAGACTCCATATGAGGACCCACAAGTCTACATACATAACTTTTAGAGATTAGTAAACATTCATCCGCGTTGGAGAGTTTATAGATTATGTGAGAGTTATGCTTTTCCCATTCTCATATTCGGGAGAAGCTAAGAAGCGGTTGAACCTTAAGACTGAAAATTCTATCACAGCTTTAAGCAAAAACTTAAGGAGAATTTTTACCAAGCATAGGAGAAATTTAAGCAGTTTCTCAGTAGTAAATTTAGTGCTTTCTCATATCCCTTCTAGTAGTAGTACGTATGGGCTTCCGCCGTTCATCTTATCATGCGATAGGCATCTTATGCTTCGACAAGCATACTATGATACGATATTTATAGGCGAGGAAGTAGCCTTATAGTCTTACGTGTTCATCCTCATCATTAGCAAATTAATAAGGAATTAACTCACACTTTTATTGGAAGTCTTGATCCATACATAAAAATATTTCTAGATTCAACGGCAGGTGGTATAGCTCTTGAGAAGACATATATGAAGCTATATACTTTATTGGATAGAATATCATGTGGTAATCCAGACTGGCAGTGAGGCCTCCATAGTTGAAGTTAAAAGAGTTGTTGGTTCATTATTAGTAGATGGTATAACAACATTGGCTGCATATTTATATAGTTTTTACAATCAAATCATGATACAGTTGAGAAAGAAGGGGATGTTGTGGAGACTAAAGCAAAGAGGTTACCACCAGCATTCCTGCAAAGGCTCAATAAATTAGATGAGGATACAACCTTCAAGAAGTTCTTTGACATGCTTAAGGAGCTTCACATTAACCTCCCTTTGTTAGATATTTTGTAGGGTATGCCCAAGTACGCTGAGTACTTGAAAGATGTGGTGTCCAATAAGAAGAGGCTCGATGATCTTGTGATGGCACTCACTAACGAGTGAAGTTCTATGGT